>MU224596.1:2872860-2888015 GCA_018584345.1 Thuja plicata
TATACACATATATATATATAGATGTATATATATATGTATATATACACACACACACACATATATATATATATACATCTATATATATATATGTATATATGTATATATTGACACATATATGTGTATATGTGTATATGTGTAAATATGTATAAATACACAAATGTGTGTATATGTGTGTATGTATGTGTAGACACACATATGTGTATGTATGTGTATATACACATGTATATATACACATATGTGTGTGTAGGTGTATATATATACACACACATACACACCATATTCAAAAAAATTAAGAAATAAATAATTAAAATTAATTATGCATCTTCTCAGTCATCTTCTGGGTGAACCAAATAGGTCCACCCAATATTCTGGAAATCCTTTCTAGGATATGTATATTCCACAATTGTAGCATCTTCCAGAATTGACCATATCCAAGAGTTGGTATTCCAGCACCCAAACAGGATAGGGCCCATTTGTTTCCTAGAATATGACTGGAATTAGCATTATCTAATTTTGGATAATGCCAAATTCCATGTTTGGGTCCCTGAATAAAACTAGGATTGGAATTACGAAATTCTCATTTTGCACCAAAATGAGCATATCAATCTTCCACCTTAATAGGTGGAATTGGAATTTCAAATTACAATTTGATTTTTTTAAAAAGAAAATTTAATATCTCGTCAGATGCGTGATATGATAGATGTGTAAATGTGTGTGTGTATATATGTGTATATGTGTATATATACATAATTGTGTGTATATATACATATATGTGTGCATGTGTATACATATGTGTGTATATGTACACACATATATGTGTGTATATATACACATACATGTGTGTATATATATACATATATGTATATATATACACATGTATATACATATTTTTGTATGTATATATATACACATATATATACACAGACATAGACAAGTGTATATATACATACATACACACATACACATATACACATATATGTACATATACATGTGTGTATATATATACATACATGTATATATACATGTATATGTATATATATACATGTGTGTATATATACACATGTATATATACATATATGTGTATGCATATATATACACATATGTGTATATATACATCTATGTATAATATGTGTATATATGTAAATATGTATATATACACAAATGTGTGTATATGCACATCTATATATACATGTATATAGACATATGTGTGTATATATATATACACATGTGTATGCAAACACACATACACACCACATTAAAAAAATTTAAGAAATAAACAATTAAAATTATTTATGCATCTTCTCAGTCATCTTCTAGGTGAACCAAACGGGTCCAGTCCATATTCCAGAAATCATTTCTAGGATATGTATCTTCCAGAATTGTAGCATCTTCCATAATTGCCTATATCTAGCATTTGGTATTCCAGCACCCAAACGACATTTTCAAGAATTGAGATAATGTCAGAATCTATAATGAATTGAACATAGGATGGCACTCGAGATAATAAGAACATTGACAAAATAATAGAGTCATTTTCTATAATTAAACTAGCATAGTATCAATCTCCCTCTTGAGCTAAGCTCTATCAAAACATTGCCCATTCTTCTATCTACTAGCAGTGGATGATTTGAGGTCAATGAGATCGTTCAAGTGAGATATCTATTCACATATCTGTCCAAGATAAATTATGGTCCTTTGTATATCTGCACAAAACAAGAAAATTAAATAAGATTGCTTTTTAGTTAAAAAATTTTGGTGAAAAATAATTACACCATAGGTATTTCACTCTCAAATTCTCCTACCTATTTGATGCGATAAATGACTACAAGTGGTCGAGAGCAAATGAATTTCATTAGGGAATTGTTGCACATCGATCCTAAGCCATCATTGTCAAACAAGTGCTTCACAGATTTGACGTTGCAGAGTTGGTTGAGATATACAAGTCCATACTGATGAGACTCGCCATTATGTGGCATTGATGGCTTGAAGGATAAGTTAAATAGTCAAGATGAAAGCATCCACTAAATGATGAAGGAGCCTCTGCTGTTGAACGCACCTATTTTTCATTTGTCATTTTGAAGGTTGAAGATTACACAACTTATAAAGTTGTAGATTTTTAAGCTCGCACAATTCATTGTTACTAAAAGTAGATTTCTCAAAATATCCTTGAGAAAGATGAACTTGAGAATGGACTTCGAAATTCACGTATATTTTATTTTAAAAGAATAAAATATATTAAAGATTCTCTTTATCTGGGTAGAGAGAAAAATTGCAACTACACGAGAGTTTATTTTGATGTGATTAGATGGATTAATGTATAGATTGTTGCCTGAGGAAAAAACTCATTTCTCTTTGTACCATTGTCTCCACAATCTCCTAAAATCTTATACCGTAGAGTTTGAATTTATGGTCACATTTGTTAAGAAGTACCAAAGTGAGAAGTCACCGTATGACAAGACCCAATAGAGGCAAAAGTGCCGAAGGGACAGAGAATCGTACGAAAAGACCTAATGGAAGCAAAAGTGCCGAAGGGAGAAGTCACCATAAAGAAAGACCCGAGGGAGGCAAGACCATATACGGAAAGAAAAATCGAAGGAAATCTCAATGTACGGTAAGACCATGTATGGCTGATGGAAATCTTACCATATGGTACGACCACCGTGTGGTGGAGTGCATGTGTAGTCTGTATGGCTAGTACAGTGAAGCTTTTTCCTTGTGTATGGTGAAATGAGTTCCTGATGGAGTATATCCAATTGCGTGAGTGGTTGGTTGTGACAGATGGTTGGAAAACCATTTTGGTGGTAACCATTTCTATAACAAATTATAGAACAATTTGCACTATGTTTTAATGGCTGCAAGAATTCGTTAGAATTGGTAATGTATGAAAAACCCAGGTTGATTTTGATAGCAATCTGAGCATATTAAAAATCAGATTTTTTTGTATGTAACTGTGTAACTGAAATACAAAGTCACTCAAAGAATTTTTTTGGTAGTGGGTTTTATCCCAGAATGGTTTCCCACGTTAAGTCTTGTGTTCTCTCTGTGTTCTATTTCTGATATCTTTATTGTTTTATTTATCTACACATCTTAGTAATTTTGCTCTTGCATATTTCCATGTTAATTTGACATTTGGAAAGTGTGTCCACACCATTGCTTTCCTAACAAGTGGTATCAGAGCCTGACCAGTTGTGTTATCCTTGTCAGGTAGGGTTTTGTTTTTTGTGCAGTTTTTGTTTTTAGCGAGAGTTTGCAAATTTTTTGTCTGTAATTTGAGATGGCAGGTATATCAGGAAGAGTGGACATTGAAAAATTCAATGGCACAAATATTGAGTTATGGAAACTTAAAGTTGAAGATATCCTAGTTGTTTGACACCTATGAAGTGTCGTGTCTAGCGTTAAGCCTTAAGGAAAGAAACAAGAAGATTGGGAACTTATAGATCGGAAGGCCAGAGGATTGATAAGACTGAGCCTTGCAGACTCAGTGTTATTGAATGTCCATGAAGAGAAGACTACACATTCTTTATGGAAGAAATTGGGAGACATTTATCAGGGAAAATCCTTGGTAAACAAGTTGTTTATGAGGAATAAATTGTACTCTTTGAAGATGGTTGCAGGAACGGCAGTGGCAAATCACCTAAACTCATTTAATATGGTGATTGCGTAGTTGACATTATTTAGTGTGTCTATTGATGAAGAAGAGCGTTGCATTTTATTATTGTGCTTGTTGCCTGACTCATGGGATAACTTGGTAATAGCCATCAGAAGTACAACTACCAAGTTGAAGATGGATGAAGTAGTGGCTACCCTTCTATCAGAGGAGATGTGAAAGAAGTCCTCAGAGGTGGCCAAAGAAGCTCTTGTTGTACGAGGATGGTTTAAGGACAAGAGTAAGAAGAAGGACACAAAGTCAATGTCTCACGAGCCATATGCAACTCTTTGAAGGAGGTCCAAGGTGAAGTGTTGGAACTATGGGAAGAAAGGTCATATTCAAAGGGATTACAAGGAGGCGAAAAAGAAGAAGAAGAAATATACATCCAATAGTGAATCTTCTCAAAGTGATGTTGATGCCTTTGTAGCATCCTTGGCAGTGCCCGTTTCTAACGACGTGTGGCTGGTGGATTAAGGAGCATCATTCCACATGACATCTCACAAAGAGTGGTTCTGAAAATATGAACCATATGGTGGCAGAAAGTTATTCCTAGCGAGTGATTCCACACTAGAGATCATTGTAAAAGGAAGAGTCAGAATTTAGTTCCCCGAAGGGAGAGTAAAGGGAATTGATGGAGTACTTCACATACTCGGTCTGGCTCAAAACTTACTTTCTGTCAGTAAGTTGAATGATTTCGGAGTCCAGGTAACATTTGTCCATGACGATTGTGAGATAACTAGGGGTTCTATTATTTTAGCTAAGGGTGAACCCATTGGAATGATGTATAAGTTAGATACAAAAATTGTATGCTATAATAGTTTCTCTGTAAAGTCTTATAAAATTAAAATGGTAACACGTGATGTAAATGCGATAGAAGTTAAACTTCATGCATAGAAAACAATGCTCTGACATCATAGGCTTGGACATATTGGCGAGAAAGGTTTAAAAATCTTGAAGAATAAAAACCAGGTTGAGTGTTTGGTTGATTATAACATTGAATTTGATTTCTGCGAACATTGCATCTATGGAAAGCAAAACCGTGTTTAGTTTTATTCCAGTTCTCAAAAAACCTTCCCGTTTATTGGATTCTATTCACTTTGATGTATTTGGTCTCGTGGATGTTCCTTCTTTGTCTAATTCAAGATATTATGTATCGTTTATTGATGATTATTCAAGAAGAACATTCATTTATTTTTTGAAGAGTAAATCAAAAGTGTTCCATCGGTTTAAGGAAATTAAAAGCCTTGTTGAAAACTAGACTAGAAGAAAGATTAAATGCTTTAGGATGGCTAATGGTGGCGAGTTTTGTGATGCAGATTTTGACAAATTTTTTGTAGATCATGGCATTAAGAGGCATAAGATGTCTTCTTATACTCCGCAATAGAATGACACAGCGAAAAGGATGAATCGGTCATTGATATAGAGAGAAAGGAGCATGCTGGGTAGTGATGGTCTGGAGCAGAAGTTTTGGGCTGAAGTAGTGGCTACGACGTATTACTTGTTCAATCATTCTCCTATGGCAGCGTTGGTGGACAAAAACCTTGTGGAAGGATGGTCTAGTAAGAATCCCCCGTTAAGACATTTGCGTGTCTTTGGCTATGAGGTGTACGCTCATGTACCTGATACGAATAGGTCAAAGTTAGATAACAAAGGGGTGAAGTGTATCTTCATCAGTTATGGCATTGCTGTGAAGGGATACAAGTTATGGAACCCTCTCACTGAAAAAGTGTTGTACAAAAAGAGTGTTATTTTTTGTGAGATGAAACTTTCCTCGTGCTATCTCAGCCAGAGAAGACTGAAAAGAAAAAAGTAGTTAAAATTCATTTAGCTTCCAAAAGGGAGGTATTACAGACTCCAAATAAACTTGAGAATGAAAATTTAGAATTGCCTAAGAATGAGGATAGCGAGAGTTCAAGTATGAGTTCAGAAGAACATGATTGTGAACCTCATATTTAACCTCATGAAGCTTCACCACAGAAGGTGAGGAGATCTACTTAGGAGAGGCGGCAACCTGATAGGTTTGACTATTCATCGGAACAATTTAATTATTCTATGTTGAATGTTAATTGTGCCTATGTTTTCCTTATGGATGTTGATGAGCCTAGGACTATTAAATAAGCAATTTATATGCCAGATTTAGATTCTTGGTTAAACACCATGAAGGATGAAATGAAATCCTTGGAGAAGAATGGAACCTAGGATCTCATACACTTGCCTAAAGGTAGAAAGCCCATGGGTTGTAAGTGGGTATTTAAGAAGTATGGTCTAGATGGCAACATTGACAAGTACAAGGTGATATTGGTTGTGAAGGGGTATTATCAGAAAGAAGGGATTGATTATGGAGAAACATTTTCTCCTGCAGCTAAGATAACATATATCAGATTTATGTTGTCACTTCCAGCGGTGCATGATTTTGAAATTGAGTAGATGGATATAACTACGACGTTTCTTTAAGGTGATCTTGAAGAAGAGATATATATGTCCCAACCGGAGTACTTTGGAGAAAAAGGTAAAGAACATCTAGTATTTAAGTTGAAGATGTCTCTTTATGGTTTGAAACAGTCACCCAGAATGTGGTATCAAAAGTATGATACCTATGTTTTGTCTTTGGGTTTTACGAGATCTAAATCTAATCACTGTGTATATTATAAAGTTGAAGGTTATCAAATACTTATAATTGCTCTATATGTAGATGATATGTTGTTCATAGGAAATAGTAAGGAAATGATCTCACAATTAAAATCTCAACTTTTCTTGAAATTTGAAATGAAAAGTTTAGGGTTGGAAAAATTCATTTTGGGGATGGAAATCAGAAGGGATAGAGCTGGCCAAAATTTTTGGCTCAGCTAGAGAAAATATATTACAAATTTTATTGAGAGATTTAATATGAATGATTGCAAGCAACAACTAGTTCCAATGTTACATGGAACAAAGCTATCCTTCAATGACAATCCAAAATCTCTAGATGAGATTGAAGACATGAAGGGGATGCCTTATGCAAGTGTTGTTGGTAGTATCATGTATATAATGGTCAACACAAGACCAGACATTGCGCAAACTATGGGAGTATTGAGTCAGTTAATGGAAAATCTAGGCAAATCACATTGGGATGTTGTGAAAATAGTTCTGAGATATTTGAAGGGTACGTCACAGTACGCATTATGCTATCAAGGTAACTCATTAGGATCAAATAGGTCAATCAGCATTTCAAGGCTATGCGGACTCTGATTGGGCAAGGAATATTGATAGAAGAAGATCCACCAATGGATATGTATTCACGGTGAATGGTGGTACCAATAGTTAGATGAGAAAATGACAGAGTGTTGCTACATTATCTACAACTGAGGTGGAACACATGGCCTTGACTTGTGCATGTCAAAAAGTTGTCTGGCTTAAGCATTTATGTTCTAATGTTGGTTTTGATGCAAACCAAATCACTATCTTCTCTGACAGTCAAAGTGCACTATGTTTAGCAAAAAATCCAACTTTCCATGCGAGAATAAAACACATTGATGTACAATATCACTTTGTAAGTGACATGGTCGAAGATGCAAAGGTAAATCTAGAAAAGGTTGACACTTAGGAGAATTTTGCAGATGTCCTAGCAGATGGTGCACAACCTCAATGGGGCTTAAAACCCCTGACTCTTGTTAGTCGCGTTAAGAGACTTCACACTTTGTAAATTGGGAGATTATTAAGAAGTGTCGAAGTGAGAAGTCACTGTACGGGAAGACCTAACAGAGGCAAAAGTGCCGAAGGGAGAAATCACCATATGACAAAATATGGTCGAGGCAAAAGTGCCAAAGGGAGAATTCACCATATGGCAAGACCCGGCGGAGGCAAGACCACGTATGGTAAGACAAATTAAAGGCAATCTCACCATATGGTAAGACCACATACGACGGATGTCAATCTTTTAAATCGATCAGATTTCCACAATCCATTGAATTAGAGCTGAGTTTCTGGTTTTTGATTGTGTGTATTTTTAAGCATCAACATTTCGGATCACCCTCCATTATCCATCATCAGGATGAGAGAGCATTAAGGAAAAATAATAAGATGTAGACTAGGCCACACTCAAAGAATAAAAGAAGGGGTGGGGTGAGAAAAAGGGGGCACGGTAAACAAGGGGAAAAAAGGATGACTACCAAGGGTAAAAAAGATAATAATAATAATAATAATAATAATAATAATAATAATAATAATAATAATAATCAAGAGTAATAAAAATAAAAACCACGGATTAATAATAATAAAAATAATAATAATAATAATAATAATAATATTACCGTATGGCAAGGCCATCGTGTGGTGGAGTGCGTGTGTGGTTTGTATGACCAGTACAGACTGTTGGCAGACCGTTTTGCTGGTAACCATTTCTATACTGAATTCTTGAACAATTTGCAATATGTTCTAATGGCTACAAGATTGGTAATGTATGAATAAAACCAGGTTGATTGTGATAGCAAACTGAGCCTGTGAAAAATCAGAGTTTTTTGTATGTAACTTTGTTTACTGAAATACAAAGTCACTCGGGGTTTTTTTGTGGCGGTGATTTTTTCCCTTAGAAGGGTTTCCCACATTAAATCTTATGTTCTCTTTGTGTTATATTTATGATATCTTTATTGTTTTATTTATCTATACATCTCTGTAATTTTGTTCTTCCATATTTCCCTATTAATTTGGCATTTGGAAAGCGTTCCTGCACCGTTACCTTCCTAACAACATTTATCTACTTTTATTTTTACATGATATTATTGGGGCGAAAGTCCAGATGCCTTTAGAGCTTTACTGTGCAATTTTAATGTCATATCATTTTCTATGGAACAAAGTACGATTACACAATGATTTGTCAAAGAGTGCTTATGGGAAATTTTATGATTTGTATTGGGGCAGGCTTTATGGCTACATAATTGAGCTGAAGGGTTATATACCTACAAACAAAATTGGCATACTATTTCTATTTTTGTTATTTGCAATTTCTAAATGTTAATCTAGGGGGTTCTCTTGGGATCTATCTCAATAAAATTTGTTTTTTTTCGGGGGCTGTATCTTTTTTCGGGGGCTCTATCTTCCATTCAAGGATTGACTTTTATATCTTTTTTTTGCTAATTTCAAAGCTAACAATAACACTAATAGATCGAAAGGAACTACACACTGCTTTCCTTCGATGATTCCATTTCAATTTTAAATCTGGTGCAACCATAGACTAAGCTACTCATGCATAAAGATATCTTAAATAAAAGTTTCGGTCCTCAGTATACATTGACTACCCATATAAACTTGACTATGACTTGAATCACATGGGCTCTGGTATTGCACCATTGCCATTATCTTCTCCTCAACTGCTGCAGATTTGCTTCATGTAACAAATGCAATAGACAATGCAGATTGCCGTTATGTAGGCACTATTGTTTGTGAGCTTTCGATAAAAAGCTTTGCCCCCTCTTGCGTTTCATTAATTCTGTCGTGATATTTGAGAAAACAGGAGGTAACTGGAAGATGTGCGATGATAAATGAAAGCATTTCAAAGGATGGAAGAAGTGATTGGAGGGAGGGAACATTTTTTTTTTTTGGTATGGCGATACCAATAAGGTTCAACATCAGGAAAAAGATGGCATAAACTCTTGTGGCAGATGTGGTATACCAAAGTATATGGCAGTTTGGAAGACTTAGAAGAATTACAATAACCAAATAGCAATAATTAAGTTTAAAATAACATAAGACAGCGAATTTGGAAAACAACAAAAGTTGGAAGTATGCAACATAAAATTTTGGTACAAGAGTTGAAATAGTAACCAAGGCTAGTCAAGCATGTGTGGCTGTGCTTAAACTTAGTGGCGCACATATCACACTCTCCCCCAGGTTTCAAACTATTAGACCTCCTAACTTCATCTTTGGGAATATAATAGAATGCAAAAATTGTGTGCAACCAAAAATGATTAGTAAAACAGGATTTAGATCAAATGATCTATTTACCTACAGTACTTCAAGATATGTGAGATTTCTTGCAAGCTTTTTTTTTTTTCTTAATGTGTGATGTTTAAAGCTAGCTATATGAAATAGGCAAACTGGATAGAATCATTCCAGATATTTTCTGCCTCTTGAGAAGTACCCAAATTAAAAAAACCATGAAAAAAAATCATTAATATTCAAGGAAATCGAAAAAAATTAGGACGTACATATGGGTAACATGGCAAAAGCTTTCACCAACAAAAGTGCAGATGCAGGAGACGTAGTTTTCAAAACATTTTTCCTGGCTCTTATTCCAGCTTCCCTTCCCACTGAATGGTTCTTCACCGAAGTCCCACTCTATATATTTTAACTTACTTCTTATTTTTCTCAGTGAAAGTTCTGGACTTGAACTAAAATGAGTAAGTGCATGAAATTAGAAGCCACGAGAACCCTTGTAAACTAAAGAAGAAACGAAATTGTTTGGCATAGTTTAGATTTCAATAGCAGTTTTTTAATTATTTTAACTTTTTATAGAAATTATTTATTAATTTTTTATGGTTAATCTTTGTCTCATTAATTTATTTTTTGCGAATAGTTGTTTCTGTTCCGCTCTTACAGCCGTCTAATGACGGATTTCCAGAATGGTTGGAGGCATGCAGTGTTAGAATTCATTTAACTGAAGAGAGCCCTGAGACAGTGGGGTGTTTGGAAGAGCATTTGTGGAACAGTAATTCTCACCCTGAATTGACTACAACAAATGTCAATGCACAGCTAAATTATGCACGAGGATTGATTGGTTTTGCAATTAATAGTTGATCTGAAGGAAGAGTATCTTAGAGTTATCCAATTTCTCGAACTAGATTTTTGTATTGCTGAGTCTAGCTTTGTTTGTATATACTGAAATATTTTTGTGTATATGGAGAAATATACTATGATTTGTTTTAGTTTTTGAGTTGGATTTTTCATGTAATTTATAAAATTAAAAAGGGTATTAACAGAGCCTAATCAGGTATATCACATACAAGCATTGAAATACAGTATAAGCATACTGAGGCACAATTTCTCTTTGCAATTTCAAACTATCCATAATATTCTTGCCGATTTCAACAATATCAAAATAATTTGATTTGTTATTTTTATATGTAACAACTACATTTCATATAACTAAATTTTATACAACTAATATCTTTGAAGCTTGTATCCCTTAGCCAACTGCAATGTCTTATGAACCGTTCATTGTAAAGCTCCTTAACCTCATCAATTGATAAGTAGGAGATATTTTCTTCACTAAGTCAAATTGTTATATTGCTTTTAGAATACAAATGTGTACTTTTGAAATCAAACTCATTGACCCATATTTAATGAGTAGTGGTTCACAATAACCCATCTCTCATTAGAATGAATGGAACCCTTAGCACTTATTGCATCTAGGTGATCCTCACAAAGGTGAAGCACAGATACTTCCAGGGAGGTCACCCGTCCCATTACTACTACACCTCAAGCCGTGCTTAACCACAAAGTTTTCTCCAAAGTTAAACCCACTTTTCTTGCAATCCCATTTGTAAAACCTTCAACAACTATTGTGCCTTATGACCCATTCATTATAAAGCCTCTTAAGTTTATTAATTGATAAGTAGGAGATATTGAGTTCTATTTCATGAGTAGTGGTTTAGAAGAACCCATCTGTCATAAGAATGAGTGGAACACTTAGATCTTAATAGGTGCCCTATTTTTAGAATTAAAATTACAAGATTGTGTGCATATGCTTTTAGTTTTGAAGCATTGTATACCAAATCCGACTTAATACCTCGTGTGTGCTAGATTGAATGTAGTTGTTCAAATGACTTTGCTTAAAGATTTCTCTATAATTCATTAAGAGAAAATATCAATTCTCTTGTTACATTTTTTTAAGAATTTCTTGCAAAGGTTTGCATGGTTTGAGAGCAAGCAGAAAAGCTAACACTATGCTCCAATAAGTAGTTAAGTATTGTAAGTTTTGTATGTTGATTTCATATAATCAATCAATCTTTAACAATAACATATATTGAAACCAAAATGGAATCCATAACTTATTAACTGTTAACAAGCATATGCTTAGTTAAGTATGATATAGAAAATAATTTTTAACA
Organism: Thuja plicata; assembly: GCA_018584345.1. Classification (NCBI taxonomy): domain Eukaryota; kingdom Viridiplantae; phylum Streptophyta; class Pinopsida; order Cupressales; family Cupressaceae; genus Thuja; species Thuja plicata. The sequence continues at coordinate 2,884,594 of MU224596.1, forward strand.
TTAAACTAAAAAGAAAAGCTTCAATAATTTTTATTTAGTTAAAAAAAAGGCATACCCATTGCACACTAATATGTGATTGCTAGTAATAAGAAGATATTTTTTTAGAAGGAAGATTTATTGTTTCTTATATTATCTTGTAAATTAATATACAAGTAATATTAGAAATATTTCCGTATGATAGTGTGATTTTTTTGTTACAATAGAATAAAGATTCACTTTAACTAGTAATAAATAATTTTCAGATTGGAAAGTAATTTTATTTGGTGTAGTATTGTATGAAAGTTTTCTTATTTAATTTTTTTACAAAACAATAGGAAATGTCAATTAAAATAATTTAATAGTAGAAAGTAATCCTTATTTTATTTTATACAATAATGGAAAGTGATTAAAACATGTTTTATATTATAATTTGTTTTATTCAAATGGAAGGAAACTTTCATTGTTTTCATATTGACTTATCCTATAAAATCGATGGGAAATGATAATAAAATCACTCCTATACTATAATATAGTTTTATCTATATTTTATTATCTATTTTAATTATCTTATTAATAAATAAAAATTATGATTGTGATAGCTAATAGAAATTTGTGATCTAAAAGATAATGTTGTTTTCCCTAAATTATGAATTTAAATTTCAGATTCTAGGTTCCTAAAGAAAAATAGAAGATGAAAATTAAATATCAAGTCATTTTCATAGTTTTAGAAGAAGGATAATTTTATTATCAAACCAATGACTATGAAATACATAAATTCAAAATTAAAAGATCACTTTATTTTATATAAAGACTGAAACTATTAAATCTTATTTTCTCTCGTCAAGGGTAGTCTAAATTATTGACGCAAAATCACTCCTATTCCATGTTACCAAGATACTTTGTAGCTCAAGGATAAGATTTTTGAGTAAATTTTTTTTTATCGGTAATAATCATAGGCCCTTTATATTATTAAATTTAGTGGTTACAAAGTTGGAATTTTGTTCAAACGGGCACCGGTAGGAAAGAACAGAGAAGAAAACCTCCAGTCTAGCCCGAGACCTTTGTCCCATACATTCAAAATTTACATATTAAAAAGGGTATACCCCAGTTTCTAAGATTTAGTAATGGTGTTCCTTTTCCTAATATCTTATAAATTTGAGAAATAATTACATTTGCCTTGTCATTTTGAGGTCTTTTTGAAAGGCATTCCTTTCTTACAATAAGGTTGGTTACAAATTACAATGAGAAAGCAAGCTTTGTTTAATCCTTTCATTGACCTATAGAGGCCCCGATCATTCCTTTATTGATAATGAATTCCTCTTGAAAAGATCTACAAAGTATCATTAGCTGCACATAAATCTTCTAAACAAGAGTGTTCTTAGTAATCCTTATGATATTTCAATCAAAATTAGAGGAAAACCGAAGAAAAATAGGGTTTATCATTACCTTTTATATGTTGGTCATGTTATTTATTTATCCAAATATCAAAGTTCTATTAGAAGTCATTATCTATATTTCATTTCTATTAATATGTTTAAAGGAGGTATTTTTGTTTGATTATTTGAATATATTTATTTGTTTTGGTAAAATTTGTATGGCTCTTTTTTATTATAATCATCTTCTTGTATTTTGTGGTTATGTTATTTATCTTAGATCTTAGTCTATTTTGATTTTTTCATCTTATGTTTTGATGAGACTTAATTTAGGTTTCATATATTTTAACCTGCTGTTCTATTATACAAATTTTTCTCAAGTCCCATACAATATGCTAAAAATCCAATTTATCATAACCTTTTACTTATATTATCCAATAAAATATTTACATTCTATTGATTTTATACATATTCTAGATTCTAGAAAGACTTTCTATCCTGTCGACAATATACCAAGAGTATAACAAAATTTATATTGTAATCTAGGCTGAAGGCGAGCCTCTGGTACTACAACTACTACAAAATGCTATATAGAATTTGGGTCAAAATATAACATATACAATATAGCTTACAATTATACTAATTAGAGCTTTAAGACTGACTGAGAAAAGATGTTATAACATACTAACCAAAGACCCTGGACTAATATAACAATCGAGACTTAAGGTGTAAAAACTACAGACAAAAACTTAGCCAAGAACCAAAAAGCATTCAGTGCTCCATGTAGCGAGGCTCAATAAAAATGATGTCTTCATCTGATTCATTATCGAGATCCATGAGAGCTTCCTCTATAAACAATCTAGAGCGCTTGGAGTACTTTGGCCTAGTGGCTTTGCAAAGGGAGGGAAGGCGAATAACATATTATTTGTGATCCTTAAGCGCCACAATCAGGGGCACCTTTGCCCCCAATGAAGTGAAAATACCTCACTCCAGTTTCTTTTGTATTCGATTATGTTATGCCACCTCAAAATAAAATGCAGGTACTTGACCATCTCAGGCCGCAGCTTATCAAAAGCCTCTTCATCCTTAATGTATAGAATTTGTCTTTTTTGAACATTAAGGAATCTAAGACTACCCACTGGTCATGTCATATAATCCTTAGGATGAGGAATTTCCATTCAGTTATTTATGCTCTCCACCACATTATCAAGGCCTTTCAACCATGTATCATCAAATAGAGTAGTGCATAATTTTTTTACATGTTAGTGTTTGATCTTTGCCCAAAATGCAATAGTGATGAGAATGTCTATAACATCACCATTGGTTCGCCAACTTTTTTTGTAATCCAGTTCTCTTTCCCCTATAATTTTCTTGACAACAAGTTTGTAAATATCGTCGATCCTCTTAAGGATGCTCCTCCAACATTCAGGCTTAACATACCCAACGAATGTCATAGTCCTCTCTTCAAATCTTTGATACAAAGAAATAGGTGTCTCCATGATTATGAAAGGAGAGGAAACAGAGGGTTCCGCAATAGAGTATCTTGTTTACCAAAATAGGGGAGACAAGAAACCAGAACTAATAACTAAGAGAAGATACTAGATTGTGGTAGATCTTTTTGGATTTCCCTAGGTGTATCGATTAAGCAATGATCACTTGTAATAGAAGGAAAGTAACGTGATATCAGAGCCCCTATATCTGAGTGGTGAATTTTTTTTAATAAAAATTATATGAATATTACAATACAAAGTCCACCTCTTTCAAAGTTTGGTGATTCCTTAGATTTACCAATTTTTTACGATTTTATATTATGGTTTTAGGTTTAAGTTAAAAAGATCCCTTAAGTTATGCATATAGCTCTTAGTGGTTCTACTTGTATGATTGTTCAACTAGGCCAATCTTGATGACTATGGATGATTATAAGTAAAAAAAATTATGATTATTGTTATTCTAATATATTATATTATATCTATATACATGTCTGTATCTCTAAAGGGATGTTTAAAAGACTTTATATGTATATATATATATATATATACATATATATATATGTATGTATATATATATATA
>MU224596.1:2893576-2905781 GCA_018584345.1 Thuja plicata
TATATATATATATATATATATATATTTTCAATTTATAATTAGGAACATCAATCAATAGAAAGATTAAATTCCTAATTGTAATTTCCATACAGAAAGATTTAAAACATATAGATTCCATATCATCATGACATAACATCCATGAAATAATAAAGTCTAATAATGATTCGATCTTCTCATCAGTTCACTTATCTAAACATATATAATCAAAAACAACCATCTGATCTAGGTCTAATCCATATCAAAATGTAATCCACACAATATACTCATCATCATAACATAATATCTCGAGTCTCTGTCAGGATAATCAAAAAGTGTATCAATGTATCAAAACATAAAGTATCAAAGTATGATCGAGCAGTAAGGCTATGATGGGTCAGGGTGAGGCCTCACAATATAATACTTGCTTCTAGTTTATTAATTCGTGACCCTCTGTCCATTTTTATGTCTATAAATATCCTTGTATTTCTTTCTTTCCAGATTTCCCATGCGAGGATTAACGACGCAAATCTCCAAATCTTGCTATACACTTTGGATCCATTTTGAGGCCAACATCTCAAGAAATTCAAAAAAACATTTCATTGAAGGTTGTAGACCAATTAAGTTTTTAACATAGCCATTTCAAACAATGTTTGTAAAATAGACAATCAAATTATAGGTGCTTTGTGGTTTCAGATGTCAATTTTCATACAATGCATCTTGAAGGACCTTAAAAGATAATTTGGTGAATCTATTAGAGGTTAAGATTACATCTTGCATCGTATACCATAGAAAGATGCCCACCTTAGGAATAAAAGTTGGATCCCAACATAAATTGAGAGGAATATCTTCTTTATCCCATTCTTGAGAGTTTATGATAGTCTCATAACCTTTCTTGACACTATATTTACCATTTTTTGAGGCGCCCCAAATCACCCTATCATTCCTAGCTTTATGATTAACTTTTATAGATTGCAAAAAATTCTCATATACTTTTAGCTCCTTCTGAGATAAAGTAGTATTCGATGCATTTTTCCATTGCCATCCTTCCTATGTTTCCTCAATATAATTTTTAAAGTGTGTACCCCAACTTTGTATTAGAGTATTTTTTATATTGTTTCAGAGATTTTCTTTATATGAAGACAAGAGACTGTCCTAGGAGTCTAACAAAAATAGGGCCTCTTGTCCATTATCAATGTCCCAAGTGATATTTTTTAAAATTAGTTCTCTGTTTTGCATCATAAAATTCCAAATTTTTGAACCTTTTGGTGGGTTTATCATTTGAAAGAGGGTTGAAGGGACCGAACTATTTAAATATTTTTGGTATAAGATTTTAGCCCATTTTCTATCATTTTCCTGGAACATCCTCCATACTGGTTTATCTCCTAGTGCCTCGTTCTGCCAGTTTAATTTTTTAAGCCTAAATCTAAAAACTCTTTTGGTCTACAAATATGATCCCATTTTATCATTGCCAATTTTTTTTGGTCTTTTGTGCCTTGCAAAAAAAAATTCTTTAATTTTTGGTTTAATTGTTTTCTAACTCCCTTAGGAAGCGGTAGACAACACATCTAATAAGTGGGGATTTTTTATAGAATGACTTTGATCATTGTAGCTATGCCAACTTTATTTAGATACTTTTCCTTCTAGCTATCCAATTTTGATTCTAATTTATATACAATAGTATTCCATGTTTTTCCATCTTTTTGGCCTTTCTCCAAATGAATACCAAGATATTTATATGGAAATTCCCCTTTATTGAATCCCATAATATTGAAAATATTTCTCTCTAGATCCGGATGGGTATTAAGAAATAATATTTTAGACTTCTCAACATTCACTTCCTGGCCAAATTCTTTTGAATAGGTATTAAAAATCTCTTTGAATTGGTAGCCTCAATTCTTGAGAATTCTCCTGATAGGATAGTATCATCTATAAATTGTTGGTGAGTAACATTTTTTATGTCGTCTGTCTCTTTAACCCCTTTGATTTTCCCTTCTAACTATGCTAGTTTTATTTCCCTACCAAAACCATCAACCATTTTATAAAGAGAAAGGGAGAAATTGGGTCCCCTTCTCTAATTCCTCTTGATGTATTAAATAAATCTTCACGTGATCCATTTATTAAAACTGAAATTTTTTGAAGTAGATATACAATCGAAGATTAAATTAACCCATTGATGAGAGAAACCAAACTCTCACATAGTTTTACATAAGAATCTCTAATCAACCTTGTCATAAGCTAAGGTGCAAATATCTAATTTCAACAACATACAAGGATCTTTGTTCATTTGTGCTGAATGTATCAATTCCCATAATTATACCATCGTATATTGATCTATTTGGGAAAAAACCCATTTGTTCTTCTGATATTAGTTTACGTATTATCTTTTTAAGTCTATTTTCAAGAGTTTTGGAAAAAATCTTGTATATGGTATTGCAGAGTGCAATGGGTTTAAAATCGCGAGGAGAATTTGTGTTTTTTTTTTGGAATCAATGCTAAGAAAGTATTATTGATTTCTGTTAATAAAGTTCCTGAATTCCTAGTTCCTTCAATAGCTTCCTATAGCTCTTTCCCAATGATATCGCAACATTTTTGAAAGAAACAATCCTTGAAACCATCTGGTCCTGGGGATTTCTCTGAATTAAGTGAAAAGGGGCTTCTTCAATTTCTTCCATTGTAATATTTTGTTGAGATTTTTGTTATCTTCGTTTGTTAGTATTCTAGGGATTGCTCTTAGAATTTTATTTTGAGCATCAAGATCCAAAAATTCATAATTATTTAGAATTTTAGAATAATAATTGACAAAGATTTCATCAATTTCGTTTGGATTCTCAATCTCTAATCCCGTATTGTCTCGGATTATGGTGATTTTATTTATGTTGTGCCTATTTAATATGCTAGTATGGCAGATTTTTGTGTTTCTATCTCCTGCATTTAACCAAGTCTCTCTTGATTTTTGTTTCCATAATATTTCTTTTTTTGCTAAAATAGATTCCTGTTTATTTAATAATTCTTTTTCTTTATTATATTCTTCACCCTTCATAAATTTTTCTATAACTTTTGTATTTAATTTTCTTATTTCTTCCTCATTTTCTAGATTTTCTTTAAATATATTCTTAAAGCTTTTATTATTACACTTAATTATTTTTTTCTTTTAGCCTTTTTAATTTTTCCACAAAACAAAAGATTCTAGATCCTTCAAAGACCTCTTCTTTCCACCACTGTTTAAATTTCGCTAGAAAGCTCTCATCCAGAAACAACATGTTTTCACATTTGAAAGAACTTCTAATTGGTTTATGTTGTTCCTTTATTTCTAGTTGTATAAGATAGTGATCTAATCTGACATATGGTAATATTGTGTTTGCTATTGACAATTTAATTGTGCAAATATCACCTCTGATAATAAATCTGTCAAGTCTTTCAGCAATGTAACAAAATACCTTCCCTCTATTATTCCATGTGTACATTTCTTTTGATGTTGGAATATCCAAAAGTGAGTTTCTCATAAACCAGTTTTTGGAATCTGTTGTTGCTTGTGAATTTTTTTGTATACCTTCAAATTTTTTATTAATGTTTTATATTGCATTAAAATCACCCCCAATATTTAATCCAATTGTGGTTCCATATCCATATAATTACTAATTTGTATCCAAACAGTCTTTTTTCCTGTTGTTGGTGTGGGACCATAAACGTTTATAATGTTAAATTGACTATTATTTCTAAAGTTTTTTATTCTACCTGCCATCCAATTATTACTGGCTGTTAGCAATTTAAAATCTACCTTTCTAGGGTTAGAAATGATACCCAATCCCCCAGATGCTCCCATAGACTCTATAAATTCATATTTCTAATAGTCCAATTTTTGTTTAATCTTTTCCCATTCTTCCTTATTAAGTTTTGTTTCTTGTACTAAATTAATTTATGATTCAAAAAGAGTCAAATTACGCTTGAGTGATCGCTTCTTGTCAGGGGCATTTATGCCTCTAACATTCCATGATGTAATCTTCATATTACTGTGGGAAGGTTCTTCCCCTTCCCAACATTAAGGATATCATTGATTTTAATTTGATTCTCAGCCATACCAGTAGTTGTTCCTTGTTTTACTAGACTCTTTCTCCCTCTTGTCCTATTAATTTTTCCACATTTAGGTTTGTCTATACCTTTCAAGTTAGTAGACATTCCTAATTTGTCTTGATATTTTTGAGCATTAATAATTCTTCTTGTTATTTCTACATCCTCTCTTTCTTCTTCCTCATTTCTTATTTCTTCCATTATGATTTTACTTAAATGTTGATTAGTAATTCCTTCATCCAAGCTCATATTAATTTCTTCAATGTTTTGTTCCCTTCTTTCACTATCAGTACTCTGGACCGGTGGCCATTCTGCTAGATCTTGTACTCAAAATTCTTCCCAATTTTGAATATCATTCATTACTTTCTATTCTGATTCTTCTAAATTACTAAAAGATCCATTGCTTAGAATTGTATTTACGTCTATTGGAATATTCAAAGTGCTGAGTCCCCTTGAGATATCAATAATCGGCTGAAGATTATCCATTATAGAGTCTTCAAATAACTTTTTACCATTGATTGGTTTTTTCCATAATTTGAAATAGTTTTGCTTTCTAGTATTTGGAGAGAATATTTTAAAGTTTCTGTTCATCTTCTTTTTTTTTGTTGTTCTATATTCTTTGATAGAGAGAAAGGTCTCTGCTATGTGTATCTTAGTCTCCACTATAGTCAGACTTATCAACCATTCATACTTCTTTTCTTGATCAATATGTTTTCCATATTTTTTGTTCATTCCTCAATATGAGAACTGAGGATTTCATTTAAATTTATAGAATTCTTATTATCTTATGTATTCTTTTTTAAGTCTTTTAGATTGTTCTGAGAAGATTTCTTGACAGATTCTGAGTAGAGCGGTGTGCTACTATCAACTAAATTTTGCTGAAAGTATCTTTCTTATTATTGTTTTTCCTTAACAGAGTGAAGGACATGAGCATATGTAGTTTTCATGTCATTATTGGGAACTAGATGATCAATCTTCTATTTTTCCAATGGGTGTTGTTGATTATCACTAATCCTTCTCTTATTGTATGTTCCTTCAATGTTCGTAGTTGTATGTGCATCCTCATTTAATTTTTGTGCTTCCATAGAATCTTGATACATTTCTTGCAAAATAGTAACCTTAGAATTTTCCTTTTCTACTCTTCCTTCCACATAATCCTTGTGAACTTCATCCCAAAGAGAGAGATGATCTCCTATTTCATTATGAATCGAGAGAAGATCATTTATAAGTTTCCCATGGATTCCCAAATTTTCTTTAATATCATTAAGAAAGAGATTTTGGGACATGCATTATTCACATTGTTGAGAAATAATTGATTCATCCACCAATTTATCTCTCAAGTGCATAATTTAAAATTCCTTATTATCCTTAGAAGTTTCTATTCATCTATTTTCTACTATCTCTCTATTTTTCTTGATTTGTATTGAATGTTTTTCTGCAAAGCATTTTCTTTCAAAGTGTAAATTTTCTCTTTACCATTTATCCATCTTCTCTATCAACATATCTAAAGAAGATAATACTTGGATTGCGAAGAGGAGAGGTCTATAAATTTTCTTATCTTTCTATGGTACTCCATTTATCTTTTATATTCTTATTATTATCTATCCTCATTAAATTTCAGAACATTAGTTTTAAGTTAGTGTTTTTATGGGTTGATGTATATATTGTTTTTATTGTATCCTTGTTCAGATTTTTGTTAATTACAGAGATATTTTTAATATGACCTTCAGATTTTGTATATTGCATATCATAAAAGAATGTGTTAGTTATGATTTTTATTTTGTCTTCAGATTTAAATTCTTCTTTCAATTTAACTAACATACTAACTTCTTTCTTATTGTTATGATCTAAATCTATTCCTACGAATTCAACTAGAAAAAAACCATTTTTTTTCCAATATCTATGAGTGAAGAATTTCTGTAGGGAAATCATTGAATGAAATCCAAGTAGGTAAGGTTAAACAATTAGCTATATTTTCATTAAAATTTGGCCTCCAAGGTATAAAGTTGACTATGAACCCCTTGAAAAAACAAATCTAAGATGATAGAAGTTCATTTTTTGCTAAATCATTACTACAATGTAAATAAACTAGATGCGAAGAAAAGGATAGAATACTTACCTGATCCCACCTAAAAGATTTCATCCATTCTCCTAAATGGGGATTACTGCCTCTTTGTCCATTCTAGAAAAAAAAAAACCTCCTTATTGGCACTCCTTCCATTTCCTTTCACTGATCTTATCACTGCTAATAAAATTTTTCCTATGATCCATTTATGTTCAGATTTATCTACATTTTTGTCATTTCCTCTATTTTCTGGTGATGCAACATCTATCCATGGATCGAAATGAAGATTTTTTGATTTAATATAATGGTCCTTTACATTTGGAGATTGCTAGGAATAACTCCATCCAAACCCTAGGCTTGGGCTTTCAAGATACTATTTACATTCATTTTTCTTGATTTGTTATGCCCTATTTTTCCCATTTTCATAACATTCTGTTGGTTTGGCAAATTTCCAGTATTCTTATCAAACTTTTGATGAGGGGGTATATAAGGCATGCTTTTTAAAGTTGAATTGAAAGACCCGGACTTCGATAGAATAAAATTGTTGACCTATTCATTATTTTGAAATTTCAAGCTTGCATTTTGGCTTTTGACATTAGCAAAGTCCATATCCAATTTTTTCCTTGATGCTGTAATTGAGTCTTTATAAAAGAATGGTTGCAAACTTTTGAGACATAGATAGTATTAGGTCTTCCTTACTATATTTATTTTTGTTTACTACTGTAGTTCATCCCTTCTAGTCAGAGGATTTAGCACATACCTTCTCTATATTTTTATTTTCCTCCAGATGATTTCTTGTTCCAAGGTATGTGGGGGAGGGAGCAGAAATTGAAACCCTCGATCCAACCACATTCGCCTGTCCATAGTAAGAAAACCTAGTTTTCCTGAAAAAATCTTGTTGATTTTAAACTATATTGAATTCATTTCTTACAATGGAAGTAGAAGGCCCATTCAGCTTAACTTGGTCTGGAGGAGAATGGGCAGGAGAATTTCTATGAAAACTAAAGTTTTTGAAGAGCGGTAGAGCGAAGACAGGGACATTTTTTTTTCAAAGTAATTGAATGCACATTTTTTCATAAAGTGCAAAGCCATATTTCCTTTTAAATTTTTGAGTAAAATTATTCTATATATTGGAGATAGGTAAAAAGTAAAATCAAGATTTATTAGATTATGAGGGGGGCTTTTTTAGAAATTGCTCTAATTAAAATCTATATTAATCTAAGTCATGGGTTGTGTAAAACAAATATATGTAATATACCTTGATATTGCATTAGTAAGGAATGGCCTATGAATCCTTCATTAAAAGTGATTCATACTTAGATTTTTAACCCTATTAGATTGTCAACTTTAAAGTGTGCAAAAGTGATTTCCTTATTATCACTCATATTACTTCTTTCCCACTCTCAAGTGAGAAGTTGATTTTGATGTTATATGTGTAATATATTTGAAGGCCTATAATCCTCTAGCAGTATTAACCATTATTAAATAGTTATACTAAAAATAACATTATGTATATTTTTGCACCCAAAACTGATCTTAAAATATTGGGCATTACAGGTGGTTTGTTACCATCATTGTATACAATTTCTTGGACCTGTCCAGGTTCAAAAATCACAAGGCTTATTTCTACCCATAGATTTGTACATGGAATAACATCTTGGGCAATACATAAGAGGATATCAGAATGAAGTTATTCTTCTGGTTTTTTAGCATGGTAATCCATTAAGTTGTTTTGTATTGGATAAGACAACTGACTTTGCTAATGATAACAACATGCATTTATTATAAAGTGACACTGTCTATAGATTAGTTATATATTATAGATCTAAATTTTTTGAAAAAAAGATTCTAATTAAGAATAGAGAAAAATAGTCCACCTATGCCAATTGAACAAAAAAGTACCTTTAGCACTTTCAACTAAGCTTAAATATTGCAATAAATGTTAACTACATAAACAAAATCCTTTCATTACTTGATTAAGAAAGATATTAATTGAGAATAAATCATGTACCTAGTTTATATGAAAATTGAGAGAAGATTGAGCAGACACGTTTGTTATGAAAAATATGTCATGATAATAGAGATGAAGCACCAAGAATTCCTAAGAGATCACATATACCCCCACACTACTTCATATTAAGAACATTGAAGGTTTCGCAAATGGGTTGCAAGGAAAGTGGTCGTAACCTTGGAGGAAACTTAATGGTTAAGCACGCTTCAGCTAGAGTAGTATTGGGATGAGTAAGCTCCATCGAAGTCTTGATTCTTCACCTCTATGGGCATCACCTAGATAAAATGAGTGTTAATTATTCCATTCATTCTCATGAGAGAGGGTGTAATGCCCCTCCATGGAACCCATGAGAAATTAACCTAACTTTACACTAAGTTGATGTAATATTTTTTTGTCTTAAACAATAAACATTACAAATGTGGAAGCAAGTATAAGATAACTTAAGGCACTATACCAAAGTACGTAAATTTATTTAATATTCCAAAGGATTCCAAGACGTGGTATTACTTTTAACAATATTAACAAAACTACTAAGATCACTCATAACATAATCACATGATATGTCATACGTTCATTTAAAAACCCATTTCCATATGTTAACTAGGAACACCAACCATAAAGTAAACAAACATTTTATTAAAAGTGAATAAAAAATACAACCATCATGTTAATATAAGAAAAGGTACAAACAATACGACATCATTGATACATCATGGCATACATAATCATACATCTTCCATTGTACATGTCGCATGGATTACAATAATGAATCAAGTCAAAATTACAATACAAGTACATATACATCTCCTGAGGATGTCTCAAATCAATTGATAATATAATAAACAATAAAAAAATTCATGACGATGATAAGGAAAGTCTCCAAATAATGAAAATGATAGAAACAATCATGATCATCCATGCAATGAACATGAACATCAGATCTCAATAGTAAATAGAATTACTAAGAGGCATTTGTGTGTGTGTGTGTGTGTGTGTGGAGGATCATGGTATGCCAAAAAGTGGCGATGTAAAAAAGAAGTCCTGATTGGTAGACTGATTGAAAAATAGCTATAACTTTCAAATGGTGTATCATATTTTAAATCTAAAATATGTGTCACATTCTATGCTTTTCCTAATATAATAAAAAAACAAAAAAAAATTCAATTTGATGAAGTTTAGACTAAGTTAAGGTGGACAGACATGAGAGTTTTTATATTTTGAAAAAGTTGTAGAAAAAAATCATACTTAATTATTTACTTGGAAACAAATTTTAAAAAAAAAGGCATCACATCTGGACATTAATCTACTACTTATATCTAGAATCTAGTAAAAAAATATTATCATTTGATTATGTTTAAGGTGGTAAGACATACGCCTACTTCTTATCTTTTTACTCCTAATTGATAGACTGATTAAAAAATAGCTATAACTTTCAAACGGTATAACATTTTTGAAATCCAAAACATGAGTCACATTCTATGCTTTTCCTACTACAATTAAAAACTAAAATAATTCAATTTGATGAATTTTAGACTAATTTAAGGTGGTCAGACACAAGATTTTTTATATTCTAGAAAAGTTGTAGTAGAAAAATCATAATTAATTATTCACTTGAAAAAAAAGTACAAAAAAATATGCATCACATCCGAACATGAGTCAACTACTTATGTCTAGAATCTTGTTAAAAAATATTATCATTTGATTGTGTTTAAGGTGGTCAGACATACACCTTCCTCTTATCTTTTTCCTGAAATTTTCATACTACTGCATTGAAATTTTAAATTTTATCATATAGAATATTATTTTTTGAAGAAGGCATAGTAGCTTAGAAACTAGATTCAATTTTCTACAGATTCTCTTCTTACACATTTTTGATATAAGATTGATAACTTGTCCAAATTTTTACATCAACTTTCCTAACCCTGAGTTTCTAAATTTTAATTTCCACTTAAGGCCTAGTTTGCCATACCATGATCCTACACATACTCGTGTGTGTGTGTGTGTGTGTGTGTGTGTGTTGACTGGTGTTCCCTTGGTCTCCTTGTGCTATGCAGCACAACTTTGGTTTGTGGCATGGCTTAACCACCTCTCATGCTTGTATAAACCACTCTCTCTCTCTCTCATCATCAAAATTCTTAACTTGAAGAAATATTTCAATATTACATTGAGTTATCAATAACTTCTTCATTTATTAAATAATTCATTTTCTTTACATGTACATTATACTATGCCCTTTGAAATGTTGTGAAAATAACATTTATTTTATTATAGAATAAATTACAATTAGAAATTGACTTAATTAAGAAAATTTAAATAGTTTATTAAAAAAATTATCTTTGGAAAAAATTTGAGCACAAAATAGCACATCAAATTATAATTTTTTTCTTTTCGAATGGGGTGAAAGATTAATCAACGTACTAAGATTAACTTGAATAAATATTTCAATATTACATTGAGTTGTTAATAACTTCTTCATTTATTAGTTTAGTTGTTATATAAGGGTGGGATAATTGGTTGGAGGGACTTCAATGTTAAGACAAAAAAAATGGGAATAACCAGAGAAATGATTAACCCCAAGGTCCTGGAGGGAGACAGTGACCGAATTAAGTTGGACAAGTTCAGTGGCCCATCTATGGTGGTGCTCAGCGATAATACTAGTGATGCAGAAGCATCCCAGGGTAGTTGGCTATCCTACATGTTTGGGAGATTTGATGGAGTCGTGTGGACTTATTTTCATGTGTGAGGGGTTCGGTAGAGTTGGATAAACCTACTTGGGTCATGGGTAATTGGTTTTGATGTATTTAATGGAACTTGGCATGGTCTTGGTTGCTTGGCATGGACTGGGAGGAGCTCGGCCTTGCTTAGGAATTTGGTGCCTATTACAGGCCAGATAAGTAATTTTCCACAAAGAGTTAGAGGATGAAAATTTGAGGGATTAAAGAGGGCCTATATTTCTACCTACGGTTCAAAGCACAAGTCCTAATTCATCTGGAGCTAGGAGATATCGTGATTTTACTAAGACATCAATTTTGGGCATTTAATTGTTGTTGTTGGCCGACTTGTGGCATTTAATTTATGTGTTTGTATTTAATTTATGTTCTGGGCTGACCTGTGGCTTAGATTGGTATAATTAGGGTTTGTGGGGGAAGTTTTTAGTCATTATTCATCCATCCTAGAGTAGAGGAAGAGGTAGAGGAGTGAGTTTTGAGAGGAACTAGTAGTTGTGGCTTGGGAAACAAGGAGATTGCTTGGTGGGCTTGCGAGCACAAGTTTGGATCTTCCTGGAGGTTTCTACCATAGTGTGGCCAGGGTTTGGTTTGGATCTTGTGAGATATTGTGGAGTTCCTCTTGTTATTGCATTGTATTTGGCCGTAACTTGGAAGGCCTTATAGTAGGGCATGTTGGATGAAAATATGATGATTCTATTATGAGTATTTGCATTGTGTGGATCTAAATCTCTGTGTTGTTATTTTTTTTTCATTGTGTGGTTATTTGTTGGGGCTAGTACATCTCCATTGGGGATTCTCCTACCTTGCCCTTCATCAAGTGGTATTAGAGTGAAGGTTGTTCCTGAGTGTGTGGACAGAGCGCTGAAGGTGAGGCAGTTTGCACCAGGACTGTGGAGAGGATTTTTGTAGATTTTAGAAGATGGCTCCAAGAAGATTGAACCCTATGGAAATGGATGATCTTTGTGATACTGTGGAAGAAAGGGTCTTAGAAAAGATTAGGAAAGAACTCAGATCTGAGCTTGCACTAATGAAGAGTGATATGATTATTGAGATTGTAAGTGCTTTAGGTGGTGTGCCTCGACATGTGGGTACTGAAGATGGTTATGAAGAAGCTAATGAAGACTTTGAGACTACTAGATCAAGTGGTAGATTTGAACAAGATGAGAGAGCTAGCAAAAATAGGGTTGTTCAATTGGATAGATCTGGACCTCAGTTGAAGCTGAAGTATAAGATGGAGGTTTCTAATTTCTCGGGTACTTTGAATCCTGAAGACTTGATTGATTGGATTGGTGAATTGGAAGACTACTTTGAGCTTGAGGATATTGAAGATCTTCTTAGGGTGAGGATAGCATA
>MU224596.1:2917486-2934896 GCA_018584345.1 Thuja plicata
TTTTGCATGTGGAGGTTCATCTCAGTCATATCAGCCTGCCAGTAAATTTTCATGGCTAGATCAGGTCTAGTTTTGAAGATATTGAAAATTTTCGGTATTGAAAATAGGGTACAGAAACTTTGAGCTCAATTTTGAAGGCTTTAGAGGCCCCAGATGAGGTCAAAACTTGGACTAAGTGAAGCTTTCTTGATTTGAGTGTTGTAGAGCGCTTCATGGCATTTTTGAAATGGGGTTATAATAGTCAATCGGGTCAACTAGTGATGACTTATGGTCTCCAAAAGTTGGGCCACTTGAAATAGCAGAAAATAATTTTCCTTCAAAATTTTTGTTCGGGTTTCAAAAGTTATTTTGAGCCGACTTTGATGTACTAAATTGAAAAATAAAATAAATCTAAGTTTGGTCGGCCCTAAGAGCTAAATTTCTGGAACCTTCTCAGGCAGTGGAAATTTCCTATATAAAGAAGGCCCGTAGTGTTGTCTTAGGCAGTTCGGGACAGTTCTGGGTAGATCTGGGTAATAATTCGAGGCTTTTTCCTACAGAATATTGTAAGGGGAATGCCCATGTGGCTTTGCATATTGTAATTCTGAAATTTTGTAATTTCGCATTTGTGGAGATAATAAGAAGTCCATTTTCTGTTCTTGCAAATTGTTGTTGCTTCTCTGTTTCTATTATGTGTTTGTGGTATTAAGGGGAGTGCCCTTCATCACATTCTGCAATCAACTCCACTCTTCAACAATCTATTCTCAATATTTATGACCAACTCAACTGGTATCACACCAGAAACACTGGAAACCATGATCTTCTTACTAATCAACTAATTAGTCAATGATTCTTCAATTTTTGTCCTTCTCACCACAGAGTAACCTGATGATAATTAACTAACTCTTTCAACCTCACTATCTTCTAACCAAGGCTTAACCCCATTAGAACCCATAGAGTAAGATTCCAATGAAAATGTCACATGTTTCTCAAGCTCCTCTTCTTCTTCCTTTTCTTATGCTTTATCATCCTCTGGGATAGTAACAATTTCCTTTCCTTTATGAGTCAGTACCATAGGGCTCTCCACACCAACAACTTCCTTCTTATGACATTCACTTAAAACTGTAACATTATTTCCTTCAACAATATTTATCAGAATAGCACCAAGTCTGCGTGCATTAGCATAATGACCAATCTGACCACATTTGAATAGTCAACATTCCTCTGAGTTGATCTTACTGTCTGAACTCTAGACCTGCATTGATTAGATTTATGACCATATTTCTGCGATACATAGCAATTCCCATGTAAGATGTTGTTCATTCCACTTTTCTTAACTGGATTAGAAACTTGACTTCTAGATTGATTTTCTTTATAACAAATCATATGAAAATTAAAGCATTAAACCTTCTGATTTTTCCTCATCCAACATTTAATAGCCTTATAACTAAAATTATTGCATATATAAAAATAACCATTAAAAGATTAGTATCTTTGAGCATTTGATTTTCTTACTAGATGATGCAGGAGCACTCGAGGGTCATAACTTTTGACTCGGATGTGGGTTTTGGCTTAAATTTTATAGGCAGTTGCATGAGGAAGAGTTATTTAGATTTCTAGTCAAACCAAATTGGTGGTCGTGTTGACTTTTTTCAAGATTCAGAAATATCCTCTTTGGCTCCGAAATTGGTTTTTTGTGTTTTTTTAAAATTTTTAGAAAGTTTTCTTTTGAAATAAATCCGAAATCATGTCTTTGATTTCATGGATCAGTTGGCAATTCATCTTTCCTTAGTTGAGGGATTTTCTTGGGAAAAAATAGGATTCGTAGGATGGGTTTTGTAAAATAGCAAAAAAGGACAACAAAAATTAGTTTTTCCCCAAAATTTGCCAAATATGGTAATTTTTTGAAATTGTAACAAGTAGGAGTTTACTTTCATTGTTTAGTAGAATAAGTTGGAGAATATTAATGAATAATTTAGAGTTCTGAAGTTTTGTGTTGAGCATTTTCTTAATTGTTTTTATTGAAGGGTTTTGGCTACATCAATAGAGGCCTTCTTGCAGATGTATTTAGAACCTTGACCTTTCTATCTACCTCATGTTTTGCATAAGCTTCAACTTCATTTTCCTTTCATTTTTACTTCATATCAGAACATTCACCGGTAAAACAAAATCCTTCCTTATCCTTGTGATTCTTCTACAAGTCTAATAACTAATCCTAAATAATACCGCTCTAATAAACCTTACTTTCAGATCTCAAATTCCTTAATTCTTGATTCAACTTTTCATTTTCATCTAACTTCATCTTAATGATATCATTGAGATTACCTTTAGATATCTTCAATTCATCTATGATGAGCTTCACTTCCTCTTATTGTCTCTTCCAACCTTCAATTTTATGTTTTAACCCATCTTTGATAAATTCCTCAGTATTCTTATTTTCACTCAACTTATTTTTAAGATTTTCCACCCTATCTCTTGAATCCTTTAATTCCTAACTAACTTACTTGTGCCTTGATTTGAAATTCCAGATCTAAACATTCAACTTTGAGATACATGCATTCACTTCTTTAAGGTTTTCTTTCAACTCATTTTTTGACTCAATACACTCAATGTCACTCATCATGATCTACCAATCCTCATCAAAATAGTACCATCTCTCCATCAATTAAAAAACCCTATATCTCCCTCAAGTGGTTAAGCTCTATTAACAAGGGACCAAGCTCTAATACCAATTATTGAACAGGTTGAATAACTGAGAGGGGAGTGAACCAATTATTCAAAAACAATTTATTAAACTTTTACTGAATGGGTAATTACTTAAACCAATAATAAAATTCTAACATGTATAAACATGAAAGAGCAAAACCATCAACACAACAAACACAATAATTTACGTGGAAACCTAAACTGGGAGAAACCACGGAGAAGCCAGCTCTCATGAAATGAATAATGCTTAAGGTGGAACTCGTTAAGGTATTTTTTTTACAAGAACTCACTCTTAGATTTCTCATTATAGGTTCGCTAACTGGAAGTCTGGCTAACTACCCTTATATAAAATATGTATTACAAAATGTTTTACTGCAAAAATATGAAGTGAAAGAATTAAATTTGTCTATGCATGAAACAATTCCATTTGAAAGCACAAGAATCACTAATATCAAAGATCTGAAACAAATCCTCTATCAAAAACTACCAAAACATTGCAAGATAGCATGTAAAACCTTATCTTTGTACCACAAAAATTCCTAACTTAATCATATTTGTTTTACATACACACACCATATCATTCACCCATGCTTCAAATACAAAAATATCTCTGTATTTATATATATATTTGATAGGGAAATTATAGATGTCATCCAAGCTACAAAACATGTAAGCCACAATACAAAAGATATTAAAATTATATTTAACATGCTACCACCAAACTTAAATATAGGTCATACATAAGAAATTTTTATACAATATAACCACAAGACCTAAATATAGGTCACCCTTAAGATACATATACTTCATATCACATTTACTGAAAAGATAAGAAAATTTTGGAACCATCGAAACACCACAACTAGGACCATGTCTAGAAAAAAAAACTTCTAAACTTACCAATAGATGTAACTAGATGAAACCTATCCAGAAAAAGATATGATCAATATACCAATACTTCTAATGAACTATAAGAATGTCAAGCTAGTAGGAACACGCAGAAGAAATTTGTCACACACAGCAGTCAACAAGTAGTAACAAAAATTCCACTCAATTTCAATCATAAAAATAATTAGATGTACTAAAAGGATATATCCCAATAGTAGAAACAAGTACACCTAAAACCATACACCAAAATTGTACCTACAAAAAAATTTATGCATATAACTCAAACCCTTTCACCTCTCCAAGAACCAACAATAATAAATTTGACACTACCAACAAGCAATCAATAGCACCAAGTAACTGGTATGCATGTTGGAAATCAATGAAAATAATTCCAACAACATCTCAATATGTCTAACACATTACCTCAATACTCCAATAACTCTTGGAAGTGGGCAACCTCAAGAGCCACTTTATTTGCTTGTAATTGAATCTATAACATCACATTATTAAAAATATATGCCTTAACATATAAAAAATTATTAGGATCAATAGAAGAGAATGCAAATATCATAGCATTTATGTCTTTCCATATAGTAAATAAAATTTCCATCATGAAAGCATGCCAAATTTTCATGAACTAAAATGGAAATCTAGGTGAATCATCCAAAAAAATCATATGGTAAGAGAAGGGCTCTAGTTTAAAAGGTCCAAAGAAATCATGAATCTCAATCAAGTACTATTATGCCCTCCTACATAATTAAAAAAAGTGTAGAAAATATTCTGGCTAGCCACAAAAATCACAATGTGGATCTGGAACCCCTAAGTGTTAGAGACGAGAGCCTAGAAGTAAGCCCTATAAAAGTATACACTAGGGAAAATGGGTAATTTTACATTCCACAAAAGCTGAGAAAATAGTAAGAAATATCTATCAGTAGGTAGTATAAGAAGATTGAAAATGCTACTACTAGTTCAAAATGGGAACCATAGGTAGGTGGGGAGATAGCCAGCGATAACCCTACTGAGGTTTGTAAGTAGAAAAAGGTGCATGAGGGAACCGACACCAATCTTTCCACCAAGGTTTAACAAATGAGATACCAAACTTGTGCAACATGTTGTGTTGTAAGGTTGAAATAACTAGATCAAAAGTATGATGATCTTGGCAGTTGAGGAAAAATTAAATTTGCAGGTCTTCCTAAGTGTGAAGACTCATGGCTGCCTAAGAGAAAAAGTCTTGAGGGGTACAAATGCCACTCTCGTGAAAGAAAAGAGAATGAATTCTAGGGACATGGGGTGAAGGAAGAACTTGTAGTTGTATGAGTGGTGACTACCAAATATTTTTTCATTAAATGAAAGACCATCATGGAAGCCAGCCCCATTCTAGAGAAACAATGACTTAACAGCTTCCCAAGCATGCCACATACTTTTAGAAAAAAAAATTCCCTGGATTTGGACTGCATCTCTCATTAGCACAAGGGTCTAAAAATCAATCCCATTCCATGTTAGTTTGTGCACTAGGTAACGAAAGGTAATATTATTTTTTAGGAGAATCTCCTAGGCCTCATTGCCCGAAATGGACCAACTTACCCATCTTAGACACAAGGAAATTCCTTGTTTCTGGGTTGAAAGCAAGTCGAGACCCCTAGAATCTCTAGGAAGGAAACAAAATTCTTATACAACCCTATGAAAACTATGGTGCTTTGAATCAGTATCCCATTGGAAATCCCATAGTAATTTTTAATGTTTTGTATAAGAGGCCCTAGAGGGAGCCCAACACATGACAAATAATGCACATGGGTAGCTACTAGCACCTTGGAACAAATCTATAATTTTTGAGCTAGGGAGAGATGCTCAATAATATAGTAGGCAATATTTTTCAATTTTGGCCAACACAACATTTCAAATGTTTAGAACAAATCCTTAGAAAGAAAAGGGAATGCCCTGACAATAAATACCTCACCATGTTGAATCCATTTTAACCTATATTAGAGAATCTGGGAAGGGGTTTGTAGGAAGAATTTCTTATAAATTTAGGTTTTGTACGATTGAATTGCCTACCCAAAAGACAAATAAAAGATGTAAAGGTAGTGAAGTGCATTCTGGAAGTTTTCCTTCTTCAATTCATTAGAAAAATTCCCATTAATAAGTTGGAAAGTTGACTCAACCAGAGAAATTCCCCTAACTCACCTAGGAGAAATGGAAAAAGCCAGTAGATAACCAAAACCTTCCACTTTCAACAACATATAGTGACGCAACCAAAGGAAAATCCTATCTTATGGACCGGAACAAACCAAAAGTATTAGATTGGAGCACATTATGTGTGATGCAAGTGGAGGCATCTACAAAGAGGATATGGAAAATTTAATAAAATGAGGGTCAAATTCTAAGGCTTTGAGCATAGGGAGGATTAAGGACCACTCAATTTTATCAAAGGCTTAGGAAGAGCCAATTTTAATAAATACAATGTTCTACTTGGAGTGTCGAGCTCATTCTATCCCTTCCCAAACAATAATAATATTTTCAAGGATGAACCTAGATTTAATTAATCTTGTCTATATTCAGGATGCATATAATCTATGATAGAAGATGCCTAATTTTAAAGGTGAGATCCTTTGCAATAATTTAGTAGGAAACATTGAGCAATGTTATAGGGTGCTAGTTACAAATGTATTTTGGATATCTATCGTTATGTATGATTTTTTTTTATTTCCTTTATTAGATAACTAACCTAGAGACCAAGATTGAAAATCCTCTAGGTAGTCTTTATGCAAATTAGAGCCAATACAAGGCCAAGGAACTTGGTAAAATTTACAGGGGAATCCATCACAACCCATAAATTTATCATTAGGATTGGAGAAAATTATTTCCTTCAAGTCTTTGAGGGTAAGCATTTGGTTACAATAGGTTCTCTATTGATCTAAGAGCCATGAGGGAACAACCATAAGGCAGTCCTTCAAGACATGTTCATGAGCAGAAAAAATGTGTTGCATAATGAACACCTTCTCATATTGTCAAACAAAGGCTTATAAAATATCAGGTAGCTCAAAGAGCACTAGATTTCCTTCTTTGATATTTTTAAATCCAAGTGAAGAGTAACAGCCTTGAAAAACTAAGATAAAATCTTTGGAAGCTTGATCACCAACCTTTTAAACAATGTAGTCTTTCTTTAATCTTGGCACCTCTGGAACCATAGTTGTTAGCTATCTTCTTTTGATGACAGAGGTGGGTAAAATAGACCTACAAGTCTATGCAAAAAGGGTTTACAGTCAAATTATCTATTTATACACACAAATCATTGCTCATAGCTTCATAGTACTGTGAGCTCAACATGGCCAATTGTTTGCCATAAATGTGAAGGAACCTCACAGTGCGAAGAATGGTGTTATTCCACTATAATATCTAGCTAGTAAGTTGGGTGGGTCATGGATCTACATTCCAAACCTGCTGAATATGGGCCACCGTGGGTGCATGATTCAATGAAGATGTGTTTAGGAAAAACCACATTCAAAAAAAATGTGGAGTTGTCTTCCATTCAATTTTTAATTTAAAGGCAAAATTATTTGACAGGGTGACCTCAGAAGGAGGTTAAACTAGCAAGGATTTAGTTTCTCCAATGGAAAAAATATTGAGCTAAGATCATGGAACAATTGATCCTCTTATAAATTATGTAAGAACTAGCTCAAAAATTGCACCAACTACACGCCAACCAACTTGAGGGTGACACCAGTTGATATTGGGATTAAAAATGCATAATTTATTATGCATGTAAAACCATGATTCTCTTTCATGATCTATCCATTGAAAAGGATAAATGCCATCCTTATCCGAGGCCACCTCTACCATTTTACAATTTGCACACATAACCCAAGTGACTAGTGGTAATGAATCAACTATCCAATTCCACAACTGAGATATCTCCACAATATCAATCAGAGCATAAATATTAATAATTCCAAAAGAATGAATGTCGATTGGAATCAAAACCTAGACCAATCTTTACATAGGGTCCACCCTATGACCAATATTTTGATATTGCCAACAAGGAAAGAGAAGTGGGACAAGCCCTCCTCGACCACCTTCGTGGTTGGATGAAATAATAGGCTATTCAGACAAATGATACAACATGTTGCAAATAACATGAAAGTTACTATCATAAATTCCTAAAGATAGAAAACCATAAATATCAGGGTATTTCTAAAAAATATCTTTCACAAAATACTTGCAAGAGAGGTCTGTGTTACCTGGAACATTCCATGAGATGTAAATCATTCTTCAGTTGCTTGCATATCATCCTCATCCCTAAGAGAGGAGAAATTATTCTTCCATAAATATGAGGTCGGTCAAAAAATAGGGTAAGTTTCCCCTGGAACCACACTCTATTTTTTAGGACCCTCATCCTTGAAGTCTTCTCATCTGATAGGGATGTAAGAGTGGCACAATGTGGAAAATAGAACAAATACCACCGAAGCGGGTTGAGGAGTGTGAACCTCCCATAGTGGGATGCATTCTCACCCAATCTTTTCTCTTCAAAGACAACGTTAGTCAAATTATTCTGCTATAAATAGGGTTTGAAACACCTATTATAGAAGATTGATTTTTTGGTAACTTGGGTTGGATGGGCTCTTGAAAATGTGGCTATGAGGCAAAAGAAACATTTTTCTTCTAGGAAAAATCTAAAGTGTGCCTACCTTTACAGATCACCATACTCTAACCTTCATCTACCTTAGGAGTCTCTGAGGGGCTTTTGAGAATGCTCTGAGCCTTGTGAAGATACTGAGTCCTAGCATTTTCAAGGTGATAACCCATCATTTTGTGCGATAATGATGGACATCAAAAGCATATGTTGGAGACATTCAAATAAAGAATTCTTTGCAAAAAACACTGACCACCAACCTGAAAGTCAATGGTTTCTTTTTGGTCACGATCTAAATCTACTTCAATGTAGACCGTCTTTTGGGGACAAGCATGGAAAAAATGGTCAGGTTCCATGCAAACAACCTTTCCCAGGGTTTGAGGTATAGTTTGGAGAAATTTCCAGCAAGGGAAAGGAAGTCCTAGAAATTCAACCCAAAAGGAACTTTAATTTTTTTCTCATTAGAGAATGAAATGTCTTGTGACCAAACCTGGAAGATTGGAAAAAATAAAGTCCATTATTAATGACACCCAGAACATGAGATGGATTCCAAAAGTGAAACAAAAAAAACCTTGGTAAGATTTTAGATTTCATCCAGGAGGACCCCTTGAGGGGTCCAGGCCTTGGGAACCCAGTCACACAACATGATTTTAGGTGGAACCCTACCCATAAAATATCCTATTAAGCTGAATTTCTCTAGCCATTCACAAACATTGTCAAAATATTTTAGTGGCAACACAACATTAGGGGAACAAAAAGTCTTACCTTGCTAAAAACCTTTGACACAAATTTGTGAGGTCATTTGCTCAGAGGATCCATCATTGATCATAGTCAAAACTCCAACACCAGTAGCATTTGTTGAGCTAAAGTTGGCTTGAGCCATTAAAAATACCCTAATTCTCACAGTAAATGTGGAATATTATTATGATTTTATTTTGATTAATATATTATTATTACTGCTAGTACTAACTTATTATTAAGATTATTTTACTATTAATTTTTTATATTATTAAATATCATGAAGATAACCCTTATTTGATTAAAATAATATTTTTAATTTATATATTTTTGTGTTATATATAAATTTTCAAAAGATTTAGATTAAATTTTATTTCCTAAAAGTATTTAATATATTATAAATACTATTCATATATTATATTAATTTAATTATGACTAGATTATCTTGCAACATATTCTCAAAAATAAATATTGCACCCATAAACAATGCCAACAATACATGAAACAAACTTTGAAATCTAGGAAGTTGAAACTTTAGATAGAAAACGTTTGCAACTTTGCCGCCCAAAAAGATTTTTTGAACTTCTGTCATGGTAGAAATTGTTAGGGGGGAACCTCCCCCCCCAACCTGGGGACCCTACACCCAACCTGATCTCTTACTTTGGGAAAGGTACTTTAGATTCCCTGCCACATCCTGCTCCCAAGGCTAACTGGAAAGGTGTGTTGGTTGGGATCCAGGTGGAATTTGACCCCACCTTAACACTCACTGTCTTATCAGAGGAAGGTACAGAGATCACTCTACTTGACTTTGTTGTCAGAAATAACATGGTGGAGCTTAACCTGGCTCTAGTTGGACACTTCTTCAACTTTTGCCCCTCCATCGACATGGTTCGTAGATGGGTGGGAAACCAATGGAAATTAAAGGGGAGTGCGGTGGTGTTAGCCATTCCTAGAGGTCTCTTTCTCTTCTTCTTTACGACTACTGAGGACCTTTATTTTGTCCTCTCTAGATCTTGGCTCTATGGGAAACACCTTCTCACCCTGGCCAAATAGAAACCAGGTTTTGACCTCTCTGTGGACCTCAGTAGGATGGAGCCTGTCTGGGTTTGTCTCCTAGGTTTGCCTCTCGAGTTTTGGGATGAGACAGTTTTTAGATGGATTGGAAACTCATTCGGGCACTACATTTCAGCAAATCTTGTAACCCTCTCTAAATACTATCTTGTTTTTGCCCATTTTTGTGTGAATGTGTCCATTAATAAGACTCTTCCTAACTTTGTCGTACTTAAGTTTAAGCTAGGGAAATGGACACAAGATATTGTCTATGAGAATGCTACCCTCTTCTATGAATGCTACAACTTGAAGGGCCACACTAGGAAGGACTGCAAGGCCCCCAAAAGGCTTGAACCTAAGCTAAAGCAAGTTGTTCTGGTGATGAAAGCTTCAGAGATTCCCTTAGGATCGCTCCCCCCACCCCTGATGGGGGACGCTCCCAGTGAAAAAGGGATTGTTGAGACTATGACTTAGGGCTGTGATCCCATGTCTGGGTCGAAAGAGGACATGTTTGGTCTGGAAGAGTGGGAAATACCTGCGGGTATTATGCAGGAGAAAACCACAGTTATGGAGATCAAGCAATGTAGTACCGCTGCTCCTGCAGCTCACATGCAGGTAGTAAGAAACCTTGACATCCCCAACTTGGGTTTGGAGAAACCACTTTTCTCCATCCCAGGCTTGGCGCTTGTCCAGACAAAACTCAATGTCTGTGCACTGACAAACTCCACATCCAAAGGCCCTCCATCACCCCCTTGTGGCGGAAGTTGTTCTCAATCCTTTGACCTCAGGGTCCCTAGTGGCCCTGGGATGCTCCAAACTCTTGGGAACCAGGATGACTGGGGACCATGAATGGAAAACCCAAAATAAGAAGACCCAGCAAAAGAGAGTGGATGTGGAAGTAGACACCAAACTGGGATGGCTGATGGACAGAGCCAAAAGACAGATGAGCACAATAAAGGAGATTACTACAGGAAAACAAAAAACCCTGGACCTCAACCAAAAAGGTAAGAAATGATTGTTCTATCAAGGAACATTAGGGGACTCAATAATCCCTAGAAACAACTTTTTGTTAAACAGTACATTTTTTTATTATAAAATTGAGATTTTGTTAATTTAAGAAGTTAATGTCTAAAGATAACTTTGAGGCATTAGCGGGAAGACTCTGGCTTGGGGCCAATTTTTGCTACTCTAAGGCTCGAGGAGCTTCAGGAGGTATTTCCACCATCTAGAAATCTTCCAAGGTTAGGGATGATGATAACAATTTTTCCCACAACCACCTGGCTATGGCCTTCACTTCCCTGCTGGAGACTTGGCTCTATTTTAACATTTATGCCCCAAATACCTGGTAGGGAAGAATGGGGGTTTGGGATGAGCTAAAGATATCCATCTCCAATCTTCAAGATTCCAAGATCATGGTTACAGGAAACTTCAACTCTCCCATGTCCCTCTGAGAAATGAGGGAGTATTGTCGACTATTCTAACAGCATGGGGGATCTAGCTAACTTTGTGGGTGAATGTGGTCTTTATGAAGTGGAGCTGAAGGGAAACCCCTTCACTTGGACTAACAATAGGAAAGGTAACCACCTAATTTAGGTCCGTTTGGATAGGGTCTTACTTTATTCCACCTGGGACCTGGGCATTACCTCCTCCCTGGCTACCCTCCCCAGAATGACATCGGACCACAACCCCCTTCTCCTCAAATGGGTGGATGTTTGATACTAGTATCCAGCTCCCTTTAGATATGAGATTATATGGGCCTCCCACCATAGTTTCCATGACAAGTTTCAATATTGGTGGTCCACTCTGGTCAAAGGTTTGACTATGTTCAGGGCTGCTACCAAGGTGATTTCACCAATTCATCCATTGTGGACCTAGTTTCTCTCCAAGAAAATCTAATTGCGCAGCTCCTCAGGGACATCACAGTTGAAGATAATGACATGCTCTTATCAAGGGTCATGGATGAGGAGGTTCATAAGGAGGTCTTCTCCATGGGAGCCTACAAAGCCCCTGGTCTGGATGGTTTCCCTCCCTCTTTCTTCCAAGTGTATTGGGAAATTGTTATTTATGATGTCATTCATGCTGCTCGGGATTTCATCAGATGCAAAAAAACTCTTAAAGCAACTTAATGACACTTTTATTGTTTTTGTCCCCAAGTGCGCGGAGCCAAAAGTCATGGAGGACTTCAGACCCATAAGTCTGTGAAATACTTTGTATAAGGTCTTTTCCAAAATCACGGTAAATCGAATCAAACCTCTGCTTGACAAAATCATCAGCCCCAATCAGAAAGGTTTTGTCCCTGGCTGACAAATTATGGATGCTGACATCACCACCCATGAAATCATCCACTCCACTAACCGTAGAAGAGATACTGCAATGGCCCTCAAGCTGGATGTCTCTAAAGCTTACGACAAAGTCCATTGGACTTTTCTCTACAAACTCTTGGCTACATTCAGCTTGTCAGAACAATTCATAGACCTTATTAAGTGTTGCTTGGAGACTGTGAGGTTCTCTGTGTTATTCAATGGTAAAATTTGAGCCAAATTTTACCCTAGTAAAGGGCTCCTCTAAGAGGACCCCCTGTCCCCCTACCTCTTAATCCTCCTTGCCGAAGTTCTTGGCCAAAATATGATGGAGATGGCACACACCAAATAAATTATGGGGATTAAGTCGGCCACCACTTTGCAACCTTCTATCCTACAGTATTTTGTCGATGATACCTTCTTCTCTAGAGCCTCCTTAGTTAGAGAAGCTGCTAAGTGGAAGTGGTTGTTGGACAATTATGCGACAGCCTCAGGTCAACATATCAACTATCAAAAAAGTTGTATGTTCTTCTTCAACACCGAGGAATTGGTCCAGAAAAAGATAATGAAGATTTTGGGTTGCCTAGATGACAAAATTCCTACCACTTATCTTGGCCTCCCATTGACGGTCAAAGACGTGAAGAATCATTTTTGGAATTCTATCCTTGAAAGAATACAAAAGAAACTGGCGGGCTGGTAAGGTAAACTCCTCAGCAATGTTGGTAAGTTTCAACTCCTTGCTTCTTTCCTCCAGGGAATTCCAGTCTATTTTTTTTCTTTTTTAAAAATCTCTGGCTTCATGGTTGATAAGTTGGAAAAAATCCAACACACCTTCCTCTGGTCAGGATCAGAAGAAAAGAAATGCTTCCCGCTAGTCTCCTGGGATATTGTTTGTGTCCCAAAAACCTTAGGGGCGCTGGGGTTAAGGAAAATTTGCAACCTCAATAGAGACCCACTTTCTAAGGTTGCTTGGACTATGGAACATGGAAATGGTGACTGGTGCAGAATCATTTAGGCTAAGTATCTGCATGGGGGCCGCTTCTGTAAATTATTTATGGTGCCTGGCCACCAGAGGGGGCTCTAAAATTTGGAACAACATCCTCAAATGCTGGAGTATTATAGAAAAAGGAGTCATCTGGTCATTGGGAAATGGGAAATGGACAAGATATTAGATTCTAGAATGACCCTTGGCTGCCTGATTCCATTCCTGGGAACTCCCATTTCTCTCTATTAAAGAATGTCCTATCCCTTGTTTTTGGTTCCCAGGTTTCCAACTTCATCTCCAATGGCAAGTGGATTGACCTCCTCTCGCACCTCCAGTTCCGACCAGGCTTGACCACCCTTGCTGCTAAACTCAAGGACCTGCTGGTTTTGATCCGCATCACTTTGATTGACATACCTAATAGATTGCTTTGGAGACACACTCAACATGGCGGATTCTCTGTCAAATTGGCTTATGGTCTTCTTATCAATGTGTGTGTTAACGTTTCATTTTGGAAGAAGGTCTGGCAGCCTCAATTAATCCCCAAAGTTAACTTTTTCTGGTGGACTACCCTCCATGGGAAATCCTCACGCTCGACAACCTTGCTAAATGTGGGTTTAGCCTTGCCGACCGTTGCTGCCTTTGCAACAAAGATGTGGAAAGCTCTAATCATATCATGCCTTACTGTGAATTTGTTGATGGGGTTTGGTAGGAGATTCTCTCAAGACTCTACCTCCTATGGGTGTCTAACTGCAACATCTAGGACACTCTCCTTGAATGGAAATCATCATCTCAGCACCCGCTGATCAAACTCCTCTGGAACCAAATCCCCCTAAATTTTTGCCGGGTCATCTAGAAGGAATGCAACAACAGGATCTTTAGAGAGACTAAACTCAATCCTAAGGAGGTCTTCTATGCTGGCTTTAAAATTATATATGATAACCTACTGGTGGGGAGCTAGAAAAGCCCTTCTTCCCCACCCCCCTGCCACTGATTTTGATTGGAATATTTCCAAGGCTTGGGGTCTTGGCAAGGGGTTTGATAGATTTGACAGCTCTAAACTTTGAGCCAAAAAGGCTACTGTTTGGGCCCCTCTGTAGGAAAACTATTACAAACACAATTTTGATGGGGCTACCCAGGGTGGTAGATAGGTAAGAGGGGTAATTATAAGAGATCAATGGGGGAGATTGGTTGTTGCTTATGTTGGCCCCCTTGTTGACCACTCGGTTAATCAGGCTAAGGCTATGGCACTCGTATGGTGATTAAATTTTTCCCTGAACTACGGTTGTACTAGGATCAAAATTGAGGGGGACTCCAAGATGATTATTGAGGTTGTTGGTGGTTACTCCTTGGCTGGATTGTGGGTTGACCCTATTTTGTTGGATATCCGAGGGATAATTCTTTGCTTTGTTTAGTCCACCATAAAGCACATTTACAGGGAAGGGAATTATGTCACTGATTCCATGGCGGCCGTGGGATTGCAGACAGATGGCTTATGTTGCTGGTACGCTGCTAATCAGCTACAAAAAATCACTCAAGACCTGCTTGGGTGGGAAACAAGTGGAAGTAACAAAAACAAACATGATGTTTGAAAATCAAAATCAAAATCAGGCGCTAAAAGGCTGACCCCAGAGCAATATCCAATTATGCTTGCCTGGTTTCTGCATTTGGAAGGGCCACATGGTTGAGGATGGTTGGATCTCTTTTTGGCGGAGGAGGTGGATTGCTAGCATCACACCCTTCATAAAGTGTCATAATGTCTTTTTATGCCATCAAAAATTTAGGGTTATTATTAAAAGATATGATGAAGATTGTTTTAATTGTAATTATGGATTACAATGCTGCTCACACATGCTAACCTCGGTGGCGGCCTTAGCGGAAATTTTTGTGCCTAAAGACAATTATTTTAGTAGGTTTTGTACGTGAAAAAATAGATGCTTAAAGGCCGGTTATTACCCTATTTTTTCCAATTCACGCAATGACTTAGCTTTTTCTTCTTGCTCTGGTTTTTAATGGTTTTCTATTGAGAAGGGTTTCGATTCTCATTGGGTCTGGAAGTCTTGGGTGAAGGCCGCTTTGAACTAATTTGCAAATATGGGAGGGGACTGTCATAGGATTAAACCTGACAAAATTGATGAAGAATTCACCTCCGATCCAATGGTGATGTATTTCTACAAAGGTGGGATTCTGCCCTTCATAAAATGTTTGGTTGGGCATGATGAGATGATTTCTTGCTAGTTTATCAAAATATCAAGTGAGAGAAGAGTTACTATTAATGGTATCACCTTTGAGATTAACAAGGAGGTGATTGGTAAAGCCACGGGCATGGAAACCATAGGCAGAAAGTGGAATAAAACCACCAAAACCCATGCCAAAATAGAGTCTGACCAGTTCTTTGCAAATGATGATAAACCTGTGTCTAAGCATGGGTGTTATAGCACGACCGATCTTCCAGAATTCTGGCTGAAGATGTGTAAGCTCATGATGAAATATTTCACCTTCGAGGGAAGGTTTGGTACATTCTACAAATATCACCTTCCCTTCCTTAATCATCTTAGGCATAAATTGTTAATTTCCATGCCTTTTTACCTTTTGCATTCTCTAGATAATACAGTGGCGGTCATAAATGAGGCCATCTACTTGGGAAAAAAACCCATTTACCTACATCAGGGGCTTATCTTTAGGACCCACCACTTCCACCAGGCTCTCTACCCTCCGCCCATTGTGGAAATTACCCAACTTTCTCAATAGAATTTGTCCCCGTCAGTCTCCCTAAACAAAGGTATTCGCTCACCTTCAGACTCCATTGGCAGTTCTACCCTTATGGTTAGCACTAATTCCTTTGGTATCCACCCGAACTCTACTCCCCGTACAGGTAGCAAGCATGATCTGACCCTGGAGGACCCTCCCCAGCCTGTTAAAAAGGGAAAAAAGATCTATATTAACTTGGACTGCCCCCTAAATGTTGACCCTCAACCCACCAGTACCCGCCGGTCTTCTCGGCTTGCCAAAGAAAAAGGGAAACGAGATATGAAGGAGCTCTTTGATAAAGAGGATGTTTCGATTTAGTCCCCTAGCAGGGAGGACAATCAGACTAATACAGAATAGGAAGAGGGTAAAATTGATAAACATGACAATGTGGCCATTGTGGGTAAGGACATTTCTAGCCAGGATAACAGGACTGAGGACCCTAAGTTTGTTGTGGGCTCTATCCTGGTGGGAAAAATTAAGTTCCAGATGGTTAATCTAGAGATCTCGATGGCCAAACTGTATGGGGACTTGGCTAACACTAATAGGATGCTGGTGGATGTTAGAAAATTCACTCTTAAAGTCATGCACGCCTCCTCCACAACCCTCTACCTACTAAATGAATAAGCCTTGGCTGGGAAGGAGCCGGTGGATGGAAACAGAGAACTCTTCAAGTTCCTCAATGAAGAGTGGGCAGACCTGCTGCTGTCGAAGTGCTTATGGGAAATGAAGGGATCTAGCTGAAGATGAAGTGCAGGTTGGGGTGTTGTCACACTGCGGACCCCAAGCCCTATATTTTGGCCAATCGTTCTATTTTAAGATTAAGACTTTACTTATGTTAAATAGCCCTGTGTGGCTTCGTATTTCTTTTTGGTTGTCTAACTCTGATACTATTAATTTTTGGGACACTTACCGCTACTGGTTTAGCTTTTTTGTTGTGGTTTTTGATAGAGGTAGATAGTATACTTGTTTATCTACTGCTGACGGTGTTGATTTAATATGTTGTTAAGTCTGTTATGTTAGCTTTTATGTACCTTGGGTCAGCACCCTTTTGCTGCTGCTAATATCAAAAACATATTCTCAAATTTATTACTCATTTTTATGTTAATTATATTCAATAGTCCTTTTAGCAAGAAACAATCCAAAAATAAGGACATTGCTCCCTAAAGGATTAATTAAGTACTTTTCTAACTATATGCCATAACAAATCATAATAAAAATCTATAATTCATTTTTATGAAATAGTGGTTGAGAAAATCTTAAGAAAATATTATATTTTCTCTCTGCCTACTTTATTAATGTATACAATGAAGAATCAAGAGGCATGTGAAATATCAACACAATTTTATGTATGTGCACAAAGTTAGGCAAAGATAGAGTGGGGGAAAA
>MU224596.1:2955414-2966212 GCA_018584345.1 Thuja plicata
AGAGAATCAATGGAACAAAGGTTATGCTTTCAATAATGCATAAAATTCAAGTATTCACTAAAGTGACAGATAGCACCGACGGAGTGCACTCCATCAGTAAAGGCAAAGAAGGAAAGTCACAGTGATACCCGATGAGAAGAAGACAGTGTTTCCCGACGAAGAAAACCACAGGATGCTTGACAAGCTAAAAATAGAGTTGCCCGACAGATAAAGATCCCAAAGCTAACTAGAGTCACACTGACAGGAACTGGTAGTTGTAACCGACGACTAACTGAAGAGTTAACCAACGAAACAGAGAGTTTAGAAAATGACAAAATATCTAGCTGGAAAGAGCTAAAGATAGACTTAACTAGTTGTTTTCTTTGTTTTATTCGACCAGAGTTAAGGATTTGATTTAAGGAAGATTTGTATAGTTGGCATAAAGATAACTATGAGATAAATCAAGAGTTATGCTTTAAATCAGATTGGCTGGATTGTTTTTCACGCCAATAATCAAGTATCAATGAATATTATGTCCATATAAGAGACAATATTAATTCATTTTCGATATCACATTCATGGAAAATGGATTAAGGGGAGTGGATAGAAAGAGGATGATGAAAAGAAACTGATGAAGAACAACTTCATGCGGTACTGATCAATCAAGCTGAAGGAGAGCTAAGGAATTCTACAAACACCGACGAACAGTGAGCACAGTATCACAAAGTAGAAAGTATGGAGCATAAAAGAATTGAATTGATATGTTGATTAGAGAGGTAATATACTTAAATAGATGTGAAAATCTGCAATTCAAGTTGCGTTAGAAACAGGTCATTTTGTTTCAGTTTAACCATTGAAGCATCAAGTCTCTTAATAGAGTAGGACTTAACAGTCTTCTATATATTGAGGTACATCCCAAGGAGTGCCAAAAAGGTTGATTCATGAAACTAGCATTGGATATGCCTAATGCCTATTGATGGTCTAAGAGAGAGGCTGACTCAAGGATGGTGGCATTAGATGCCTGATACTAAGTGATAACCTATATGTGTAAAATCCTCTAAGAAGGTCACACCTAATAGTGTGTTTGTAACCTTTAACAAGGTTGTCTCTTAATAGGGCTCATTTCAGAAGAGTGAAAATTTGGGGTACCGGTCCCAGTGGTTTTTCCCCTTAACAAGGTTTCCACATTAAAATCCATGTGTTATATGTGTATGGTTTATTACTTTACTATTTTACATTTCACATATGCATTTCTAGATTTACCTGTATACTCTGTATATTTATTGCATTTCGGTAAATAGTTATACTGCTTATCAGTAATCAAGGAGAATAAGGACAGACAAGGAAAATCGATAGACAGTTAATCATTATAAGTAGTGCATGGCATACATCTTGTAGGGACATAATAATCGAAGGTTTATTTGATTGTTTGTTAGATTAAGGATAAAAATTTGAGGCTACTGATTCACCCCCCCTCTCAGGTATTACTAACAATTGGTATCAGAGCTTGTGTGCTTAGAAGGAAGGTTTCGAGACCTAAGTCAAAGATCACAAGATGAACAGATGAGATGTGCCCAAATTGAACAAAGTTAATTTTTCCTCATGGCAAAGCAGGATAAGACTCCAGTTATTAGATATTGGTAATGATGTTACTCAATTCCTTGAAACTGAATATGTGTTGCCCACAGGAGTACCAACAATTGAAAAAATGAGAGAGAAGCATGAACACAATGGCAAGATGATTGAGCTTTCTTCCTCACTCTCCAATGCTGAATTTGAAGATGTCAAAGAATGCAAAACTACAAAGCAGATGTGGGACAAATTGAAGCTTGTACCTGGTGGTGACAAAAATGTTTTGAGAGCCAAGGCAGAAAGCCTTAGAGGAAAGTTTGATAATGTCAAAATGAAAGAAGGAGAAAACATCACTCAGTACAGCACAAGAATTAAATATGTAGTCAATGCTATCTGAGGAGTTGGAGGTGTACTAGAAGAAGATACAGTGGTAAGTAAAATTCTAAGAACCTTACTGCCTACTTACGCTATTAGAGTATCAAGAAGTGAGACGAGTGGAAAATAGCAATGTTACTCTAGACAATTGAATTGGAACACTGATTTCATTTGAGATGAATAACTTTGATAATATTGTCTTACCAAACATAGAGTCTGCATTTAAAACTTCTATGAGAATAAGAAAATCAAGTCACAAAACACTATGAGAAAATATAGTGATAGTGAAAGTGAAGAAGATGATCTCGATGAAATTGAAGCACTTATGGCTAGAAGAATGCAGAGAGGCAAAGGTAAATACAAAGGTAAATTACCACTTGTATGCTTTAATTGTAAAGATATTGAACACTTTGCTACAAGATGCACTAACAGAAGAAAAGATGACAGAAGTAAAGAAAGATCTTTTGAGAAGAAGTCTGACAGAGATGATTACAGAAGCTACCGACAATTGGAAAGAAGAGATACCCAAGACTTTAAGGACAATGGAAATAAGGTCAGCTACCTAGCTAAATGCAAGGATGATGATACTGACATTGAATCTGATGAAGACATTGAGATGGTGTTTGTGGCTGTAAAGGTGTAAGACTAGAAAAAGGCCTATTTAGCATATCTAGGGGACCACAAACCCTAAATAACATGCTAACCTATCTAATCTATCATGAAAGAAATTTAAAACAAGGATTCATAAAAATAAAGAATAAAAATCTAAGAACCCCCTTTAAATGAAGCTCCCATGTCCTTCTTTCTTCTCCATAATCAGATTAATGTTTTCTCTTTGACAATAACAAGATTGCACAAAGACTCTTGAAAGCATAAATTCACAATGAGAATAGTAGAAGATAGTGGTCTAAACTTGAATGAGAGAAATGTCCTCAATTTATAGAAAATGAGACACATTTAGGTGAGATTGTATAAAATCAATGCACCAACCAAGATTTTGGTTGGTAGGATGTTTGGAAGCATGAAATGGGGGAGAGATATTGAGGAGATATTGCAAATACTTGAGAAAATTTGTGAAGAGCCTTAATAGGGATGAGAATCCTTATTTAAGGGATATGATATGTAGGTGAGATTATGAATCATCAATCAAATCAATAATCCCATATTCTCAAATATTCCTCAAAATCAAATTAGATTTATGAAATTATAATAAATCTCATAAATTTGAAATTAGCTAATTAATTAATAAAATTAATTAATTATTGGAGACTTAGGGAAATAGGGAATAAATAAAGTTTATTTATTTATTCGATTAGGACTTAGGATAAATTATGGGTTATTCATCCAAGGGGGGAAATTAGTGGGAAATAGGTTGAATTGAAGGTGTTGATGTCAAATTGAAAGGATTTTGATAATATTGATAATGATTAGGGTTAATTTCAAGGGTTCTGGAATAGTTTAGGAAATCATGAGGCATTGATGAACTTTGTCAATGCGCCCGGATAATGATGATTGGAAATGATTGAAAAGTGCCAATGAACTTTGATAGTGTCGTAAGATTGAAATGGAGAAACATCTATGATCTTTGACAATGTTCCCGAAATGATGATCATAAATAGTATTGACAATAATGAACAACACTATTGAATTG
This sequence comes from Thuja plicata, assembly GCA_018584345.1. Taxonomy (NCBI): domain Eukaryota; kingdom Viridiplantae; phylum Streptophyta; class Pinopsida; order Cupressales; family Cupressaceae; genus Thuja; species Thuja plicata. The sequence continues at coordinate 2,958,992 of MU224596.1, forward strand.
AAATTGATAGATTGATAGTGATAATACCGATGATCTTTGACAATGTTATCAAATGGTTGATTGAAAGGATACAAAGCATAGATGATCTTGGAAAATGCTCCTGAAATGATGACAAGATTGATTGAATTGGAATTAGGGTTTGATTTATTGCTTTGAAATTGGGTTGATTAGGCATCGGTGATCTTGGACAATGCCCTAGAATGGTCAAAAAAGAGTCCAGACAATTCTGCAAATGGTTAGGAATAGAATAGGATAGATTTGAACTGATTTAGGAAGGTTTGGAATGGTTTATGATCAAATATGATCAGTTTAGGGTTGATTGGAAATGATTTGGAAAAGGATCGATTTGATAAAGAGAGTAGAAATGTTAGTAATTGATGACATGGAAGAATGACACAATATTGGTGAATGATAAAGATCAAACACACAATATAGAAGACATGTTAAAAGGGGGCATAGGCAATTATCCATTTTTAGGTGTCTACATTTTGCCCCTCTTTGAGACAATGTGATTATGAGCATTGGCTCCAAGAAAAAATAGAAGATCATGCCCTATTGGATCGACAGAATGGAGGTAGGATGCCCCCTCGAAAAATTGGGCAGAAATTGAAATGAGGACAATTTTTTCGAAAAGAAAGATGATTGATTGAAGAAATGTTAACAAAAAGTGGAAATTAGATGAAGAAATTTTAGTAGAAAGATGTTGGCTTTCAAAGTGCAATTGTGTTATAAGGGCTTATTTTTATATTAAAAAAGCGGATGCGGTGCATCGTGGCACAAAAGCCAGAGTGAAAAAGTCATCCTTTTTTGCATGAACAAACATGATGTAGACAGAGGATGATCTTCTCTATCCCAAAAGCATGTAGGAGACATGCCCCAAAATTTCATGAGATCATCAAACAGGAAGAAAAAAGTAAAGAAAAAGCAACTGGTCATGAACCATTCCGGCTACTCTCATAAGTTTAGATAATATCATCGAGTAGCATAGGAACATGATCAAAAAGAAAATCAAAAATACTCATGAAAACAATGTGAGCCAACAACCATTATGATCTTGTGTTACTTGCATTAAATGTTCTTTGATTGATAGCTTAGTTTGCAAACTAATTGATTTGGGCATTGATTGATAGCTTGGACAGATTGATTGATATCAACTATCAAAAGATTTGAACAGTCCAATCAGATTGAATGCCGAGTCACAATGACTAAGATCACATATGATTTCATTAAGCATAGATTGATGATTCTACCACTGATGTCGGCAAATGTGATGTTTGATTCGCAAAAAGAAGACAAATATGTACAAATTTATTATAGATTTTTAGAGGAGATTTTTAAATTTTTAGGATTTTTGAAAATATTTGGATTTTTTTGGTCCTTTTTTAGGATTGTATTTGATTTTTAGGGTTTTTTGAAATATTTGATTTGTTAGTAATTTTTTTCAGGACATTATTTGATTTTTATTATTTTTTGAAATATTTGAATTTTTAGGATTTTTTGAAATATGTAGATTTTAAAGATTTTTTCAGGACATTAAGATATTTACAAGTTGCAAGATTTTAATTGCCCCCAATGTCTAGAAACGCAGGGACATTTTGGAGGGAGAAATGGGCTCGTAGATGGACAAAGGCCAAAGGTCAATTACATTGGATATGTTTGGGTGCCAAGGACTATCCAAGAAATGGGATAACAAGTTTTGTGCCAAGCGGAGGAACTGGACAAGAAAATGATAAGGTAATGAGATAGTGTAGTGGATAGAATATGGGAAATGGACATTTGAAGAGGTTTCTCTTTGAAAACATGCTTTTGCATTAAACGTCCTTATTTTACATCAAGACCAAGATAGGGAGTTTGATAGGAAAATGTTAGGATATGGATAGGATAATGATAGGATATTGGTAGGATAAGCAAGATCAATCAAGGATAATGAGAAGGGATATATGGGTGAAAGGTTGCGATAGGATAGGCAATGTAGACCAAAGGGATCAAGAAAATGTAAAGCAGATAAGACATGTAATGCTTCAAGAAAGATTGTGTCAAGATCAAAGATGGGGAAAAGGGTATAAGATAATGGATATGACAGGCATAGGATAATATAGGACATGGTGAGGATAATGGAGGATAACATGAATGAAATCTACCCCCAAGTATAGACTACAAGAAGTTCATAGAATTACACATGACGCATGTTTGCCAGGTTTTCACTATTGGATGAAATTATTTCTCTTGAATATTTTTTTTTGTGTTGCCAAGATGCCTGTGTGCTAGGTTTTCATCAAGGCAACTTTTCCCTTTTTTCATATTTTTTTGAATTTTTTCTTTTTGAATTTTTTTTTTGACAGTTTTGAAAAAATTGGATGCATGAAGTGACATAGATAGAGGAATCAAGCGCCTTACTCTTTGAAATGTGCTTTTGAAAGATATTGTGGAAAGACATTGGTAGGGTAATGACGAAGGGCTATGAAGTGGGTGATTAGATAAGGATGGGACAATTTTTATGCAAAATATTGGATAGGTTGGATGAAAGGTTGGAAAATAGGTGTTTGATAATGAAGGGAATGTACGCTAGCTTTATTTAAAGTGGAAGGGAATTGGTGCAGGAGCATCTAGGTAAGGCTCTTTGGTGACCTAGGGTTTCTAGAGTTCTTTTGGCTTGTAGCGGTTCTATCAAAACCACTAGTTAAATAATAGGACTAGAGGTGTCCTAAGGTGTGTGTTAGGTCTTTAGGGAAGGTCTTTTGAAGTTTTTTTGGTCTTTTAGGAGACAAGTGCCAAATTGGACCCTAATTGCCAATGTTGTGGCAATGGTGTAAATCAAGCACATAGGAGTCAGATTTAGAAAGAGAATGTTTTTAGGACCTAAGAGAGGTAGGAATGGTCTACCAAAGTCTATTGTGATGTTTTCATGGTATTAGAACTAAGTTTAGAGTGTATTTCCTAAAATTGTGGAAAGTTGTCAAAATTGTTAATGTTGTCATTGACAACATTGACAACAATTGTGCAAGAAGAGTATTTTAGATGAAATGGTTATTGTAACTATATGAAACCATTGGATTAGATATGGGTACAAGTATAAGAGGCCTTCCTTGACCTATAAGAAAGGTTGGTGAACATTTTGAAAATACAAGATTTTTTGTGTGTGCAGTTTCAGGACAATTTTAGTGAGTTTTCTTGATTGCAGTAGTTAGATGGATTAGATCTAGTCTATAGCCACTGATTAATGCAGGGTTGGTTAATTTGAAATTTTGTGTGGATTTATTTTGTGAAGTTGTAGTGTTTGTATTTTTTTAGTTAAATTCTTTGTGTTTTGCCCTGTTGCTGGTCTGAACCAGGTAGGTTGGATAAATGGGGTCTTAACTCAACTTTCTACTGTAGATTTTGTACAGGCTCTTGGCATGGGTGAGGAGACTCCATGTACATTATTTATATAGAATGAAGGGCCCAAGAAATTAGTTTTACTATTTTTTCAATGATGCCCTAGGTGAGCCTGTTGTGCATGGCTAGGGACTGAGAAACATTGCAAGTGATGCAAGGAGGGTTGAATGCATTGGTGGCTTCAACAAAAGCTCATGGAAAGATAGAGTAATGTGTGAAAGACCCCCAATTAGAAGGAGAAGGTTGGAGGAGTTGTTTTGTGAGTTGAAAGAATACTCTTTTGTTTAGACTGTCAATAAGCCCTAAAACCCTAATTTTTAGGTATGATTGTAGGAAGGGTTGTATGGACAACTTGAGGATTGGAGATCTTCAAAATATCAAAGTAATTAATAAAGGGTGGTTGAATCCTAAACCCTTTTGGATGCTTGTGTGGGAAAATTTCAAGATATCTTCAAAAAGGCTAGAAAAAGGCCTAATTGGCTTGTAGCCCTATTTGGGTTGAGAAAGGTGCACTTTGAAGCACTTGATTGATATATGTTTGTGAATGGTGTATGAAGGGTTTCAAATGGAACTAGTCGAGGTCTTGATGACCTATCCTTCCATGGAGCTAAGTTCTAAGAGGAATTGAGACAATTCTTGGAGATTGAGACTAGGAAAGACCTAGTTAGTTTGTGTTGCAGAATGGAGCATTTTTTATTAGTACTATTGGTGTACATTAGGTGAAAGGTTAGGATCTTGTGTCAAGATACCTAAGGAGAGTATGGTTGAGAATATAACCCTACTAGGTCATTAAATTGGCCTAAGGAGACCCTAGAGGAGAATAGGGTAGAGAGCAAGCCTAAGTTTGTTACATCAGAGTGGTATTAGAGCCCCAAAAGATTTGGGATTGTATATGTCAGAGGTAGAATCTTGTGACTCCACAGACATGGTAACAAATTTAGAGTTGTCTATGTACATGGATGAGCAAAAGGAGAGGAATAGAATCCTTGAAGAGGCCCTAGAGGAGATGAAGCTAAAACTACAAGAAGTAGTGGATGCAAGAGACCAAGGTAGAGAAGGTGAAACAAGTGATAGAGGGAAGCAGAAGGTTGAAGAGGATGATATTATCCCTAAAAAAGACCTTGTGATGGAGTAGGAACCATTCTTGAAAACCATCAAAGCATTGGGTGGTAAATCCTTAGAAGGCATCCCATTTTTAAGTGGGAGAATGGACATTAAACCAGTGTTGGAGTGGATTGAAGGGATGGAGAATCACTTTGAGTGTGAAGGCATAACAGATGCACAAAAGGTTAAAGTGGCTAAGTCAAGGATTAGGGGATCATCCCTAACATGGTGGAAGTATCTGCAGGATGAAAGAGTCAGACTGGGGAAGCAACCTATAGAAAATTGGTAAGCAATGGTAACTAATATGAAAGATAACTTTTTACCAGAAGACTATGAGATCCAACTCCATTGAAGGAGACAAGGATTGACGCAAAAAGATATGGATGTAGCCTCCTATATAGAATAATTTCAAAGAATTTGTCTTAGGTCAAAGAAACAAGAAGAAGAACCAATCAGAGTGGCTAGGTATCTAGGTGGGTTGAAGTGGAATATCCAAGAAGAGATTAGCTTGTGGACCCCCACTACTGTTAAGAGATGTCAACAACTAGCTCTCAAGGTTGAAGATAAGAATAGGAAGAAGAGTGACTATAATCTGAAGGGTAGAGGCATAGGGAGAGACCAAAGAGGAAAAACAGGAGGTTACCAAGGTAGGGGCAGTGATCAAAGAAGCCAAGGTGAAAATAGATTGAAAGAGAACACCAGTGACTCCACACCAAGAGGTGGTTATGGCAGAGGTAGAGGTAATCAGAGTGGATCCAATAGGGGAAGAGGAGGTATAAGTAACTCCTATTTTGCAAATATGAATTGCTAAAATTATGGATAGATTGGTCATCTAGCATATAGGTGTCCTAATAAGCCTACTACATCTAATAGTAACAAGAGAGTAGCTTATGTTCAATAAGACACTTGTAGTGTCAAGGTAGTTGATGTTGATCATATAGATTCTGAGATGGGTGAGAATCTGATGTTCAGAAGGGTATTAATCAGGCAGCCAGTGAAGGATGAGCCTAAACAATGGAGGGCATTATTTAGGATCAGATGTAAGATCCTTGGAAAAGTCTGCAAGGTGATAGTAGACTCTGGATCTACTGATAATATAATATCAGAGGAGGTAGTTACTAAGCTGAAATTAACCAGGATACCCCATGTGAACCCTTACAAGGTGACTTGGCTTAGTAAGGGACAGAGTGTGTTAGTAAATGAGAAAACATGGGTAGAGTTCTCTATAGCATGCTACAAGGATAAATTACTTTGTGACATCCTACCAATGGATGCTTGCCACTTGTTGCTAGGAAGACCCTGGCAATATGATAGAGAGGTAGTGTATAATGGAAAGGAGAATTCCATATCCTTTAAGAAGAATGGCAAGACATTTAAAATACAGTCTGTATTGGAGGATGAAGAGCCACATTCTAAGACTCCTAATGTGTTATTCTGTAGTGGAAAGGAGTTTGTAAAAGACATAAAGGAAGAGGCAAGTGCAAGGTAAGCCATTTTGTTAAAGCCTAAGGAGGAAGAGAAGACAGTTAAGGAGATAGTACCCAAGGAGATTCAAACTCTACTTGACAAATATAGTGATATAGTTAGTGATGGGACTCCTGTAAATTTTCCTCGTAAGAGAGTGATTAGTCATCAAATTGACTTCATACTTGGTGCCTCATTACCTAATAAAGCATCTTATAAGCTAACCCCTGATCAAAATTTAGAGGTGGCTAGACAAGTCCAAGAACTATTGGACAAAGGCTTGATTAAAAAGAGTATTAGCCCATGTGCAGTCCCTATAGTGTTAGCATCAAAGAAAGGTGGAAAATGGAAGCTATGTACTGATTTAAGGGAAATTAACAGAATCACCATAAAATATAGGTTCCCAATACCTAGGATAGAAGATCTTATGGATTGTCTTGGAGGGGCAATGTACTTTACAAGTTTGATTTGAAAAGTGGTTACCATCAAATAAGGGTTAAGGAGGGAGATGAGTGGAAGATAGCATTCAAAACAACTGATGGGTTGTATGAATGGCTTGTGATGCCATTTGGCCTCACCAATGCTCCTAGCACATTCATGAGGCTCATGAATGAAGTGCTTAAGGACTTAATAGGTAATTTTGTGGTGGTCTATCTTGATGACATATTTATCTATAGCAGAACAAAGGAAGACCACATCAAGAATGTAGAATCAATGTTGAAGAAGTTGCATGAAGAGAAACTAGCCTTTAATTTGGAGAAGTGTGAGTTTCTCAAGCAAGAGCTTGTCTACTTGGGGTTTTTCGTATCCAAGGGGTCCTTGAAGATGGATCAAGACAAGGTGTTAGCTATACTAAATTGGCCACCACCTACATCACCAATTGAGGTAAGGAGTTTCCATGGCCTAGCTCAATTTTATAGGAAGTTCATTAGGAATTTCAGTGGTATATGTGCACCATTGTTGGAAACTATTGAGGGTGGAAGTAAGGCTAAGTTTAGATGGAACTTAGAAGTTGGGAAGTCATTTGAGATGTTGAAAAGGAAAGTAGCTACACAACCTATCCTAAAATTTCTTAGTTTTCATAAGTTATTCACTATTGAATGTGATGCAAGTGGCATAGCAGTAGGAGGTGTGTTAATTCAAGAGGGAAGTGTAATGCCCACCCTAGCATCTTCCTATGACATGAATTTTGCTTTGGCACTTTGGATTTTATGATGGACTATGATTATTATACACTTTGGATTTTATGATGGACTATGATTATTATTTAGTTAACAT
>MU224596.1:2991843-3004205 GCA_018584345.1 Thuja plicata
CTTAGGATTTCACTCTAAGCAAGAATTGTCAAAACAACAAAAAGTTGCTAAGCAACTTTACAAAAATGCTTAAGAGTTGTCAATTAGTAAGTTTCAACCAATTGCAACTGAATCTAAGGTAGTTGATCAGTGAAACATAGTTATATATGAGTCATACAACCTTCCCAAAAAGAACAGGTTGTTGGATGTATAAAGTTTTATTCGCAATCAATAAAGTTCTCTATTTTTTTCTTGAAAACCACTGGTGTTTCGATTCTGCACGTGCTGCATAGATTGGGAGCAAGGGTTTAATGATTTGAGAGGATACTTTGTTGATTTATCTATCGAATGCACTTGGTCTGAGGTGATTTGGAGGTCTGTGGACAAAGTTAGAGCGGTTTTCCTCCTGATTCCCAGGAAACCCTAGTTCCAGTAGGGTTTTGGGCAAATGGAGTTATAGATCGCGACTATACCGTCCAATTTGCACAAAAACCCATGAATATGGAAGCCTTAGGAATGTATTTTATGATTCTAGAAGTAGGAGGTCAGAAGTTGAAGGGAACTATTTATGCTTGCAAGCTCTAGGCCAAATATTAAGATGTATTTGGTCCTGAATTGTAGGAATGTGATTACACAGTGTTAGATGAACACAAAACTAGTAATCTAAAGGTGGATTTGGTGTTCTTAGATACCCTTGAAGAGATCCAAAGACCTTTCTTCAGTCTATGCACCTATTTCATTGGTCTTCCTTTGAAAACCAAGCCTATTAGGGCCCTATTAGGTCTGTGTACCTTGGAAGATTCTTGGAGTGCAGGAGTAGATCAGAAGTTAGTCTTGTGGGGCAGTGTTTGGGTTGTTGAACATCTTCAATTTACATCATTAGGTTGGGTGTTGGATGTGGGATTGTGTTAGAAATCCAAATTTTGTTAAAACTAGCCTTGTAGCCCTGTTTTGGGAAAGAACTAGCAAACATTGTGACAAGTTACAAAAAGTGTGTTTGTGGATTTAGTGACTGTTCTTAGGATTGTTAAAGGGGTATAAACATCAGAGCAAGGTGTTGAGGCATTTCTTGGAGTCTGATTGAAAGTTTCAGTATTTTAGAGCATTAGACCTCATAGGTCTAAGAAGATCAAACCTTCCACTGTTGCACTCTGCATCAAAATCCATCATGACAAAGGTGGAATAAGACCAAATTGATAAAGGGGGATCAAGTCAAGATCCTATTTTCAACATCATAAAGAGAGGTTCCATGATTTGGATACTTCCTAGGATTGTTTTTAAAGTTTTTAAGGAGGATCTAGGAATGTGCTATGTATGCAAAAAGGCTATGAATAGGACATATGCAAAGGAACTATAATGAGGATTGAAAATAAGGTCTATAATGCAAGGGATTTTTTATATGAAAATGCAAGGAGATTTTAGGTCATGATTATGCAATATGAAGGTTATCAAGCATGCCAAAAGGTTCCAAGTGAAAGATTCAAGGTTCCATATGTCCACTCAAAGACAAGGTATTGTTGTGACCCATTTGATTGTTTTGAAAGATTGATTTGGAAAAAGTGTTGTGTAAGGATAGTGTTTTTAAGATGTCTTCATTTTGATTAAGGTTTGAACACCCACACAAGACACACCATTTAGAATGGCTATTGTAAAATGAACAAACACACCATTTCCTAAGGATAGAAAGGACAATATCTGTTGAGTCTGTACTTGAACCAATGTTTAGTCGCACTTACTAATAGTGGACAACCTAGAAGCTTGGAGGCACGGGCTCCTCCTTACATGTGCACTAACTTCTTAGGCACTCCAAGCTTCAACTCTCAAGGGAAATCACTTCCCAAGGGATTATTGTATCGACTAATAGCCACAAAAGTGTGGGGTGACTTAGTTGGTCTCTAACCTTCCGTGCCAGTAGGTAGAAGGTTTTTGGCTACTAAAACATGGTATTTAATAACGGCATCCATTCGGGTGATTATATGTGCAACATATTAGGTCTGTTATGGAGACCTCCTAGCCTATGAAAGTTATGTTATGTAGGTTTTAATGCACCACAAGGGTACTGAGGGAGATATTATTCCTGGTATAATGCATTCAACACTCGTCTATTGAGAGATTAATCACAATGGCATATTTGTATCCTGATTGGATGGGCTTGGCTTTAGCCTGTCACTAGTTGGGCATCCACTCTCACTGGCTCTACTAAAGCACTTGGGAGGTATCCACTCTAAAAGAATGATATGATTTTCTCTTGCACCCAAGATCCATGAAGGTGAGGGGAGAGGATACGCTCATTCCATTCTTAGGGTTTTACAATCTAGAAAACACATCAGACACATGAAAGAAAAAGGTTCATTTCAAGCACCAAAGTGAAGTGTTTTATAACTACAAAAAGAAAACACAAGAGTTTGGGAAAACATAATGTCTTCTAAAAAACGTCCTGTATTTGAAGCCATTAGTAGTTTTAGGATTTAGTCTTCAGCCCACAATTGCCATAACACTACACAAACTCATCAGTAACACATAAAAAATTCTTATCAAGTGAAAAAATAGGAATAGGAATTAAAAAAATAAATGAAACCCTCAAAAAATTCAATATTACCACCTACACAAAATGTGTGACCGCCTACACAGAATGTTTGACAGCCTGCGCAGAATGTTTGACCGCCTGCGCAACTCTTGTTTAGCACTTCAAAAACATATTAAAAACTTGCAAAATTGACTATGTATGATCAAAATTGGAATGCAAGAGTTAATATAATGTCTTTTAGGATTCATTTATGTCATCTTAGAAATATTTGGAAAGACGAAAGCCAATTTAAAATTCCTAATTGGTCTATGTGCAGATTTTGAATGATTGTGAAACAATCTAACTATGCAGATCTGCACTTTATCCTAAACTATCTGAATGTTTATTTTAGGTACCCAAATCAGATGTGAATGTTCATTTTAGGTCCCTTATCAACTTAAGAAACTTGATCTTGCATGATATATTCCATTTCAACCCCTAGTTAGGCTAGATTGCAAGTTGCTTGAAATTTGAACAAGTTTGATAGCATGAAACCCTAGACTAGATGAGATTCATTTTAGGAGCCAAAATACAAATATGTATGTTAATTTTAGGCTTATAAAATTAAAGTGTGAATTTTATTCACCATATTAGAGTTCATCAATCAAAATTAGGGTTCATTGGAATAGATTAGGGTTCATTTTAACTTGAAAATAGAGAAAAAGCAGAGGAGGAAGCCCTAAATTAAAAATTGCTTCCTAAACACTCAAGAAATGATCCTAAACCCTAAATGAGCATCCCATATGACCAAATACATAGGTAAGCAGCCGTCTGAGCAGCTCTGGGCTCCAAGTGCGCAGGTCTGGGTACCACCTACACAGGACTTGACCACTTGTGCAGGACTGAACCACCTGCACAGCTTTTGTGACCACCTGCGCAACTTCTTTGACCACCTATTCAGCTCTCTTCCAAAACCTGAAAAAGACACAAAAACACAAAAAAAATTATCAGTAAGGTTGATTCATGTCGGGTTCACAAAATGTAAGATTGGAAAAAGGCCTATTTATCATATCTAGAAGACCACAAACCCTAAATAACATGTTAACCTATCTAATATATCATGAAAGCCATTTAAAATAATGATTCATAAAAATAAAGCATAAAAATCTAAGAACCCCCTTTAAATGAAGCTCCCATGTCCTTCTTTCTTCTCCATAATCAGATTAATATTTGCTCTTTGACAATAACAAGATTTCTCAAAGACTCTTGAAAGCATAAATTTGCAATGAGAATACTAGAAGATAGTGGTCTAACCTTGAATGAGAGAAATGTCCTCAATTTATAGAAAATGAGAAACATTTAGGTGAGAATGCATAAAATCAATGCACCAACAAAGATTTTGGTTCGTAGGATGTTTGGAAGCATGAAATGGGGGAGAGATATTGAGGAGATATTGCAAATATTTGAGAATATTTGTAAAGCACCTTGATAGGGATGAGAAGCCTTATTTAAGGGATATGATATGTTGGTGAGATTATGAATCATCAATCAAATCACTGGCTCTACTAAAGCACTTGGGAGGTATCCACTCTAAAAGAATGATATGAATTTCTCTTGCACCCAAGATCCATGAAGATGAGGGGAGAGGATACGCTCATTCCATTCTTAGGGTTTTACAATCTAGAAAACACATTAGACACATGAAAGAAAAAGGTTCATTTTAAGCACCAAAGTGAAGTGTTTTATAACTACAAAAAGCAAACACAAGAGTTTGGGAAAACATAATGTCTTCTACAAAATGTCATGCATTTGAAGCCATTAGTAGTTTTAGGATTTAGTCTTCATCCCACGATTGCCATAACACTGCACAAACTCATCAGTAACACATAAAAATTTATTATCAAGCGCAAAAATAGGAATAGGAATGAAAAAAAGAAATGAAACCCTCAAAAAATTCAATATTACCACCTACACAGAATGTGTGATCGCCTCCATAGAATGTTTGACAGCCTGTGCAGAATGTTTAACCGCCTGCGTAACTCTTGTTTAGCACTTCAAAAACATATTAAAAACTTGCAAAATTGACTATGTATGATCAAACTTGGTATGAAAGAGGTAATATCATGTCTTTTAGGATTCATTTATGTCATGTTATAAATATTTGGAAAGACCAAAGCCAATTTAGAATTCCTAATTGGGCTATGTGCAGATTTCGAATGATTGTGAAACAATCGAACTGTGCAGATCTGCACTTTATCCTAAACTATCTGAATGTTTATTTTAGGTACCCAAATCAGATGTGAATGTTAATTTTAGGTCCCTTATCAACTTAAGAAACTTGATCTTGCATGAAATATTCCATTTCAACCCCTAGTTAGGCTAGATTGCAAGTTGCTTGAAATTTGAACAAGTTTGATAGCATGAAACCCTAGACTAGATGAGATTCATTTTAGGAGCCCAAATAAAAATATGTATGTTAATTTTAGGCTTATAAAATGAAAGTGTGAATTTAATTCACCATATTAGAGTTCATCAATCAAAATTAGGGTTCATTGGAATAGATTAGGGTTCATTTTAACTTGAAAATAGATAAAAAGCAGAGGAGGAAGCCCTAAATGCAGAATTGCTTCCTAAACACTCAAGAAATGATCCTAAACCCTAAAGGAGCATCCCATATGACCAAATGCGTAGGTAATCAGCCATCTGTGCAGCTTTGGGCTCCAAGTGCACAGGTCTGGGTACCACTTGCGCAGGACTTGACCACTTGTGCAGGACTTCTAGACAGCTTTTGTGACCACCTGCGCAACTTCTTTGACCACCTGTGCAGCTCTCTTCCAGAACCTAAAAAAGACACAAAAACACAAAAAAAATTATCAGTAAGGTTGATTCATGTCGGGTTCACCAAATGTGAGATTAGAAAAAGGCCTATTTATCATATCTAGGGGACCACAAACCCTAAATAACATGCTAACCTATCTAATCTATCAGGAAAGCCATTTAAAACAAAGATTCATAAAAATAAAGCATAAAACTCTAAGAACCCCCTATAAATGAAGCTCCCATGTCCTTCTTTCTTCTCCATAATCAGATTAATGTTTTCTCTTTGGCAATAACAAGATTTCTCAAAGACTCTTGAAAGCATAAATTCACAATGAGAATACTAGAAGATAGTGGTCTAACCTTGAATGAGAGAAATGTCCTCAATTTATAGAAAATGAGACACATTTAGGTGAGATTGCATAAAATCAATGCACCAACCAAGATTCTGGTTGGTAGGATGTTTGCAAGCATGAAATGGGGGAGAGATATTGAGGAGATATTGCAAATATTTGAGAATATTTGTAAAGCACCTTAATAGGGATGAGAATCCTTATTTAAGGGATATGATATGTAGGTGAGATTATGAATCATCAATCAAATCAATAATCCCATATTCTCAAATATTCCTCAAAATCAAATTAGAGTTATGAAATTATAAGAAATCTCATAAATTTGAAATTAGCTAATTAATTAATAAAATTAATTAGTTATTGTAGACTTAGAGAAATAGAGAATAACTAAAGTTTATTTACTTATTCGATTCTAGGACTTAGGATAAATTATGGGTTATTCTTCCAAAGGGGGAAATTAGTGGGAAATAGGTTGAATTGAAGGTGTTGATGTTGAATTGAAATGATTCTGATAATATTGATAATGATTAGAGTTAATTCTGAGGGTTCCAGAATAGTTTAGGAAATCATGAGGCATCGATGAACTTTGACAATGCACCCAGATAATGATGATTGGAAAATATTGAAAAGCGCCGATGAACTTTGATGGCATCATAAGATTGAAATGGGAAAACATCGATGATCTTTGACAATGTTCTCGAAATCATGATCATAAATAGTATTGACAATAATGAACAACACTATTGAATTAAAATTGATAGATTGATAGCGATTACACCGATGATCTTTGACAATGTTATTAAATGGTTGATTCAAAGGATACGAAGCATCGATGATCTTGGACAATGCTCCTGAAATGATGAAAAGATTGATTGAATTGGAATTAGGGTTTGATAGATTGGTTTGGAATTGGGTTGATTAGGCATCGGTGATCTTGGAAAATGCCCCAGAATGGTCAAAAATGAGTCCAGACAATTCTGCAAATGGTTAGGAATAGAATAGGATATATTTGAACTAATTTAGGAAGGTTTGGAATGGTTTAGGATCAAATAGGATCAGTTTAGGTTTGATCAGAAATGATTTGGAAAAGCATCGATTCGATAAAGAGAGTAGAAATGTTAGTAATTGATGACATGGAAGAATGACACAATATTAGTGAATGATAAAGATCAAACACACAATATAGAAGACATGTTAAAAAGGGGGCATAGGAAATTAACCATTTTTAGGTGTCTACAAAAGGATGAGTAAGATAATGATGAAGAAAGGTATGTAGAAATAGCTCTCATATCTAAAATTAGCAAAAATGATGTTTGTATCATAGATAGTGGCTGCACTCATCATATGACCGGTGATAAGCAAAAGTTTGAGACTTTTGAATACTACAAAGGTGGATCAGTAAGAATGGGAAATGACACACCTTGCTTATTGGGTAAATGGATTAAATTATAATCTATTGAGTGTTTCTCAGTTGAATAATTCAGGTCACAAAGTAGCATTTGAAAATAAGAAGGCAAAGATCTTCAACAAGTCTGGAAATCTGATTGGTATCGGTGAGAAAACAAAAGATAACTTATTCTATCTAAATGATACTGAATCCACTTGTTTGATTTCTACAAACGAAGAAATATGGTTGTGGCACAAAATACTGTCATGTGAATTTTAATGACATGATAAAAATTAGCGAAAAGATAAATGTCAGAGGCTTACCAACAATGACCAAGCCCGACAACATCATGTGTAAAAACTGTCAAAAAGGTAAAATAACAAAGTCTAGTTTCAAAATCAAAACCCATACATCTGATGCAGTTATAGAATTAGTCCATACTGACTTATGTGGACCCATGAGGACAAATAGTTACTATGGAGATAGATACTTTATTCTCTTTGTTGATGATTACTCTAGAATGATGACGGTTATGTTTCTAAAAGATAAATCAAAAGCATTTAAGATGTTTAAATGGTATAAGGCTTTGGTACAGAAAAAAGTGGTAAGGATCTAAAATGTTTGAGATTAGATAGAGGAGGTGATTTTATATAAGATGAATTCACTAACTTTTGTAATGAGAATGGTATAAAAGACGGGTTTTTGCAACAAGAACACCACAACAAAATGAGATTGCTGAGAGAAGGAACAGATCAATAGTTGATTGTGCAAGAACACTAATGATAGAGAAAGGCATCACACAAATATTCTAGAGGGAAGCTGTCAGTAATGTTGTTTACACACTAAATAGAGTACAACTGAAGAAAGAGACCAAGAAGACACCTTATGAGCTATGGTATGGATACACACCCAATGTGAGTTATTTCAAAAAATTTGGCAGTCAATGTTATATCTTAAAAGATGATTGAAATGGAAAAATTGACTCCAAGTGTGATGAAGGAATTTTTCTAGGGTATTCTACCAAGAGAAAGTCCTACAAATGTCTAAACAAAGCCTCTAACAAAATTATTGAAAGTGCAAATGTAAAGATAGATGAATTTGTAGAGAAGTTTGAACAGGAAAGCACAAAAGAACCAGAGGACTGCAATAAGTTCACTTACAACTAAGAACCTAACACTCTACCTGACCAACAATGGAGAGCCCTTGAGCTACAAATCATTTCTCCCAAGCATCAAGCTGCAAATACTGATAGTCAGGATAATGATCAAAATAATGTGCAAGGTGATGAAGAAAAAAATGAAGGTCAAAATAATGATGAAGTTGATAGACAAAGAACTGTGCCTGTACTTGCAAGATATGTAAGAAGAAACCATCTAGAGGTCCATATCATAGGAGATAAGAAGGATGGTACAAGAACATGAAGTAAGTCTTTAAACTCAAATTGTTTAATTTGTGAGTGTGAGCCAAAATTTGTCAATACTGCACTAGATAATGAGGAGTGGATAAGTGCTATGAATGATGAGATTGAGCAAATTGAGAAGAAAAAAAATGGTCACTTGTGCCAAGACTAGATGACAATAATGTCATTGGTACAAAATGGATATTCAAGAATAATCTGAATGAAAATGAGAAGTCACAAGGAACAAAGCAAGACTAGTATGCAAAGGGTATGCACAAGAGGAAGGTATAGACTATGGAGAGACCTTTGCACCTATTGCTAGACTAGAAGGAGTAAGAATACTACTTGCTTATGCTACATATAAAGGATTCAAGGTATACGAAATAGATGTCAAGTAAGAATTACTAAATGGAATACTTGAAGAAGAGGTATACATTGAACAACCAGAAGGGTTTGTCGATCCAAACAAGAAGGACATGGTATGTAGACTTCAAAAATCCTTTTATGGATTGAAAAAAGCTCCAAGAGCCTGGTATGAATGAATTCATTCCTATCTAATAAGTATTGGATTTGTAAGGAATAGTGAAAACAATAATCTTTATTTTAAAGAAGATAATGATGCTAACACTTTGATTGCTGAAATATTTGTTAATGAAATCATATTTGGAGGCAATGATATGCTATGCAAATCATTTGATAGAGAGATGAGCAAGGAATTTGAGATGTCTATGTTTGGTGAGATCAAGTTCTTTATTGGTCTACAGATCATTCAACAAAGTGAAGGTATTTTCATTACACAGTCCAAATACATCAAAGAGGTCTTGAAAATATTCAAGATGGAAGAATCCAAACTAGTTGGAACACCGAAGGCTACTGGATGTAAGTTGACAAAAGAAGACAAAAGAACAGAGGTAAATCAGACTTTGTATAGAGCAATGATTGGAAAACTCATGTATGTTGTACACACTAGACTAGATATTGCACATGCAGTGGGAATTGTTGCTAGATTTTTTGCTAACCCCAGGGAATCACATATGACTATTGTAAAAATAATTCTAAGATATCTGAAGAATACTGAGGAATTTGGTATAGAAGAGAAGACAAATTTTAACTAAAGGTGTTTACCGATGCTGATTGGGCTGGAAATCTTGATGACTGGAAGAGCACAACTAGAGGAGCATTCTTTATGGGTGATAGACTTGTCACATGGATTAGCAAGATGCAGGGATGTATCTCATAGTCTACTGTAGAAGCAGAATATGTTACTACTATTGCGAATTGCTCAAATATTGCATGGATCAAATAGTTACTTGAAGGTATGCATATGAAAATCTTAGAATCAGTGACTATCTATTGTGATAACACCAGTGAAATAAACATTTCCAAGAATCCATTCATGCATGCAAAGACTAAACACATTGCCATCAAGTATCATTACTTGAGAGAACAAGTTCAAGAAAAAGAGGTGATACTTGAGTATGTGCAATCAAAAGAACAATTGGCTGATATCTTCACCAAGCCACTGCACAAAGATACATTTGAGTACCTGAGAAAGAGTCTAGGGGTCAAATCCTTGTCTACCACTCAGTAAAATACTGAAGGCTGCCTCAGCCTACTTATTATCCAAATATCATTCATGTTGATGCAAGCAAAAAGAGAACAACTTCAAAGCTACATCTATATACACACAAGTATATATTAGAACTGAGCACCATACCATATTGTTGTATTGCTGATGGATAAGGGAAATTCAATAAATATGTTATGGATGGAGAGAAAAACTCACTTAGTGTTAGATATCTATAAGATATTTGTGTGGCATTATTGTCAAAGGGAGAGAAAATATCCATATTATCACAGTCTTCAGAAAAAGAAGAAAGATTATCCATTATCAGATTACTCCAACAGGGAGAGATCATATCCATAGGAAGAGAGTTTGTATAAAGGAGTTAATACAAAAGAAGAGTTTCTGACAAGAAAGAAAGACATCACACAAGAGAGAACAATCAAAAGAGAGAAATTGACACAAAAAGAAGATTCAACACATCCGTAAATAGAAAGCTGCAAGAATAAATATAAGCTAAAACAGAGCTTACTAAAGTTCCGACATTTATCAATTATCAAACAAAGATTGGTAGTTCAATTTGATAAAGAGAGTAGAAATGTTAGTAATTGATGACATGGAAGAATGACACAATATTAGTGAATGATAAAGATCAAACACACAATATAGAAGACATGTTATAAAGGGGGCATAGGCAATTAACTATTTTTAGGTGTCTACAAAAGGATGATTCAGATGATGATGAAGAAAGGTATGTATAAACAGTTCTCATATCTAAAATTAGCAAAAATGATGTTTGTATCATAGATAGTGGCTGCACTCATCATATGAGCAGTGATAAGCAAAATTTTGAGACTTTTGAATACTACAAAGGTGGATCAATAAGAATGGCAAACGACACACCTTGTCCAGTTGAAGGTAGAGGAACAATAATGTTGAATAACCAGATAAAGTATGAGAATTCTTATTGGGTAAATGGATTAAATTATAATCTATTGGGTTTTTCTGAGTTGAATAATTTAGGTCACAAAGTAGCATTTGAAAATAAGAAGGCAAAGATCTTCAACAAATCTGGAAATCTGATTGGTACCGGTGAGCAGACAAAAGGTAACTTATTCTATCTGAATGATATTGACTCCACTTATTTGATTGATACAAATGAAGACATATGGTTATGGCACAAAAGACTGTCATGTGACCTTTGAAAACATGATAAAAATTAGCAAAAAGATAAATGCTAGAGGCTTACCAACAATGACCAAGCCCGACAACATCATGTGTAAAAACTATCAAAAAGGTAAAATGACAAAGTCTAGTTTCAAAATCAAAACCCATACATCTGATGCAATTCTAGAATTAGTACATACTGAATTATGTGGACCCATGAGGACAAATAGTTACTATGGAGATAGATACTTTATTCTCTTTTTTGATCATTACTCTAGAATGATGACAGTTATGTTTCTAAAAGATAAATTAGAAGCATTTAAGATGTTTAAATGGTATAAGGCTTTGGTAGAGAAACAAAGTGGTAAGGATCTAAAATGTTTGAGATCAGATAGAGGAGGTGATTTTATATCAGATGAATTCACTAACCTTTGTAATGAGCATGGTATAAAAAGATAGGTTTCTGCACCAAGAACACCATAGTAAAATGGGATTGCTGAGAGAAGGAATAGATCAATAGTTAATTGTGTAAGAACACTGATGATAGAGAAAGGCATCACCCAAATATTCTGGAGGGAAGCTGTCAGTACTGTTGTTTACACACTAAACATAGTACAACTGAAGAAAGACACCAAGAAGACACCTTATGAGCTATGGTATGGATACACACCCAATGTGATTTATTTCAAAAATTTTGGCAATCAATGTTATATCTTAAAAGATGATAGAAATGGAAAACTTGACTCCAAGCATGATGAAGGAATTTTTCTAGGGTATTCTACCAAGAGAAAGGCCTAGGGTAAAAGTACGGAACTGTGTCACACTTGAGGACCATTTGACATGTTTCGGCCGGACATATTTCGGCCGGACACGTTTCGGCCAGACATGTTTCAGCCGGACATACGTGGCGCACATGCGGCGCCAAGTGGCGTCCATGTGGCAGCGGGGTTCCGGCCGAACCTGGTCCGGCCGGACCAGGTTCGGCTAGAACCCCCAAAATCTATATAAACCCCAAAATTGGTTTGAGCGGCTCATTTACACTAAGCGCCTTCCATGATCTGCAGAGCGGAATAGGAGTACTTCGGCCGAAAATCGGTAGGAATTTTTTTTATTTTATTTTTAAGTGTTTTTTCAATGTTTTTTTAATTTTGTTATGTTAAATTAATGTAATTATACTATTATTTGATGTT
>MU224596.1:3049736-3069118 GCA_018584345.1 Thuja plicata
GACTACTTAGTGAGGAGTCGTCATGATGAGTCCTAGGCCCACTTTCATATTTGAACTCTGGACATATTACATACATATACATATTTTTTATGTTATATTAAATTTCATTTATAGACTCTAGAGTTGATTGACATATATCTATTGTACTCTTTGATTTATGTTTGACATGGTTGACACATGTTTCATGAACTTACAATACATTCATCTCTATGTTTTATGTTTGTACATGTACTTGATCTACGATTTATCTTTACCTACTTGATCTAGATGATTGATGCTTCATGTGTATGTATGTGTTATATACTTTCACTCTATATATGTACATGTGCATGTTATATGCTTTCATAGATCTATATTTTCATACATTACATGTGTACATATCATATTTACATGTACTTTCAAACTATGATTCATTGATCTTCAACATGTGTATGTATGTGTTATATGTGTACCTTATCTAGTGATCTAGATGTTTGGAACATAAAATTAATGAACAGTTAGATAGCTCTTGATAAAATTAAATTATATCGTAGAATTAAGTAATTACATAACATGCATGATCTACACATTCATATTCCAGCTAAATGTTAGTATTACTCTTCTTGATATAGACTTATCTGCAGTTCTAGTTGTTTTCCGAATGGAATGCAAACCTTCCTTAATACTTTCAACAATTTTTTTCTATGTTAGGTTTTTTTGTCCTTTTCAAGCTTACATCTACACCCAACAAATTTAATGGCTCTTTTAACTCATCTTTAAGAAGTGTAATTAACAATAGTTGGGTTTTTTCAAGTGTATCAAGATTCTCAAATTGTGAAATTATTTCCTTAGACTTTTTATTTAATGCCCTCTTCATAGTATTTATGGCTTGCTTTTCATAATCTCTCAATTTTTCCACATCCATTTTGATTAAATGATCTATGCTTTTACGATTAATTTTTCTCTTCAACTCTTGGGCTAGAATAATATTCTCATTTTTTGTTTGTAGTTGGGATGCAAATAAAATAAAAAATTCTCATAATATCTCATCTTAAGGGGAAAGACCCAAAATTTATAATTAACTATACTAAGAGACTAAATTGAGACAATGGGCGAGAGTCACAGAGAGAGAGATGTGTACTTATTTGGGATTTTGAAGGTTGTACTTGTTGAGCCTATTGACCTTGCAATGACCCTTCTCCAAATTCTAAAGGTTTGGCTTGTTCACCTTGTGATGACCCTTCTCCAACTTCTAAAGTTTGGGCTTGTTCACCTTGCGATGACCCTTCTCAGACTTCATAAGGTCATGCTTCTTGAGAATTTCTTGCATACAAAGATATAATTTTTTTAAACAAAAGGCTCTAATTGTGTCTAATTAGGTCCTAAAGGGTCTAATTGTGTCTAATTAGGTCATAAACGGTATAATTGGGTATAATTGGGTCTAATTATGTCTAAATAGGTCCGCAAGGGTCTAATTAGGTCTTAAAGGGTGTAGCTAGGTTATAAAGGGTCTAATTAGGTCCTAATTAGATCTAATTATCTTAAAGGGTCTAATTGGGTCTAATTAGGTCCTAAAGGGTCTTATTGGATCTAATTAGGTAGGTAATGGGTATAATTAGGTCCTAATAACTTCTAATTGGTACTAAAGGGTCCAATTGGATCTAATAAGGTCCTAATGGGTCTAATTAGATCTAATTATTTCCTAAAGGGTCTAGTTAGGTTATAAATGTTCTAATTAGGTCCTAATTGGATCTAATTAGGTCCTCAAGATTCTAATTAGGTCCTAAAGGTTCTAATTGGGTCTAATTGGATCTAATTGGATTCAATTAGGTCCTAATTGGATCTAATTGTCCTAATTGTCCTAATTGGGTCTAATTGGGTCCTAATTATCCTAATTGGATCTAATTAGGTCCTAAATG
The DNA here is from genome assembly GCA_018584345.1 of Thuja plicata. Lineage (NCBI taxonomy): Eukaryota > Viridiplantae > Streptophyta > Pinopsida > Cupressales > Cupressaceae > Thuja > Thuja plicata. The sequence continues at coordinate 3,051,635 of MU224596.1, forward strand.
GTATAATTAAGTTATAAAGGGTCTAATTAGGTCCTAATTGGATCTAATTGTTCTAATTAGATCTAATTTTTCTAATTGGATCGAATTGGATCTAATTGTCCTAATTCGATCAAATTGTCCTAATTGGATCTAATTGTCCTAGTTGTCCTAATTGGTTCTAATTAGGTCCTAATTGGGTCCTAATTATCCTAATTGGATCTAATTAGGTCCTAATTGGATCTAATTAGATCTAATTGTGCTAATTGGATCTAATTGGATCTAATTGTCCTAATTGGATATAATTAGTTCCTAATTGGCTCTAATTGAGTCTAATTATTTCCTAAAGGGCTTAATTGTATCTAATTAGGTCCTAAAGGGTCTTATTGGGTCTAATTGTGTCTAATTAGGTGGACTAAATGGTCTAATTGGGTCTAATTAGGTCCTAATGGGTCTAATTGGGTCTAATTAGGTTCTAAAGGGTCTAATTGGATCTAAGTGCATCCTAATAGGTACAATAAGGTCTAATAGGTATAATCAAGGGTCTTATTGGGTCTAAGTAGGTCTAATGGGGTCTTAAGGGGTCATATAACATATCATAGGTCCAGATAGGTCTAATTGGGTCTAATTAGTTCCTAAAGGGTATACTTGGATCTAATTAGGTCCTAATACATTCTAATTGGATATAATTAGGTCCTAAAGGGTTTAATTGGATCTAATTAGGTCCTAAAGGGTCTTATTGGATCTAATTAGGTCCTAAAGGGTCTAATTAGGCCATAAAGGGTCTAATTAGGTCCTAAATGGATCTAATTGGATCCAATTAGGTCCTGATTGGATCTAATCATCTTAATTGTCCTAATTGGGTCTAATTGGGTCTAATTAGTCCTAAAGGGTATAATTGGGTCTAATTTGGTCTTAAGGAGTAATCTTACATCTTATTACTAAATAACAAATTACGTCATAATTTAGTTCCTATTAGTTCAGGACTATTACGAGGACATGTATTAGGTCTTTATATAGGTCCTAATAGATCTCCAATTAGGTCTGAGGATTAATTAGGTCATAATTAGGTCTAGAATTAAGTCTTAGGTATAATTATGTCCTAATCTAGGTCTAATTAGGTAGGGTTTCTAGGGTTTAGGGTTTAGGGTCTTAGGTCTAATTAGGTAGGGTTTAGGGTATTAGGTCTAATTATTTAGGGTTTAGGGTCTTAGGTCTAATTATGTCCTAATAGGTCTAATTAGGTTTGTTTCTTTATCAAATTAGGTATTGCAATATCATGCTGACATGTTTCATTAAGACAAGTCATAATCATCAACTTAAAATATGGACAAAGAGAGAAAGAGATAAAGAGATATAGACATGTACCTTGTTTCTTATGATGATATATTTCCTGAGCTTCTTCACGTAGTCTTTGTTCAGTCTCTTCTAAATAATGTTGTGTACTCTTATTTAGCCTTCTCTTTTTATTTCCCATCACAAGTTGCAAAATTGTCTTCCTTTTCCAAAATGTGAATTATTTTGAAACTTTCAAATTAAGAAGATGAAGAAAACATATATTCATTTATATGTAATCGTTCTGAACCTGAAACAACACCTAATAGGCTAACATAGGTTTCTATGAAAAGTCATCTCTGACTTTCTATCAAAACTTCTAACTTTCGATCGAAAGTACTTTGGTAAATGGTAAACAAATGCCAAATCATGAAACTAATTTCGATAGAAAGTAGTTTTGATCAAAACTCAATAAATTTGATCAAAACTACTTTTTTTTTAAAGTTGTTTCTATCAAAACCCTCTGAATAGGGGCCATTTCCAGAGGCTAACAAAAATCTGCAGTTTTCATGGCTTCGGGGCTCAAGCACAGGGCTCAAATGGAATAATAGGGAGATGTCCTTTTTCATCGCACAAGTAATATGAATGATATTTCTAATGAATATAGATTTGAAATTTTTTGAATTAATTACGTCTATGTTTTTTGACGTGCATCAAATGTAGGTTTTTTATCAAATATAATCCTCCAAGTCTGACGTTCAATGAAAAATAGTAGAAAAGAGAATTTTTTTTTTTTAAAATAACAGTGCCCTCTGGCTTCGAGTCTGATTTCTATAAAAAAAAAATTAATTTCAATAAATATACAACAAGTTATAAGCTATGCAGTCAAGGTATGTCAAAATTACGGTTTACACTACTTCAAACATTCATAAAATATGCAATAATCATGATAATGTCACAAACCAATTGCATGCCCTTTGTATGGATGTTAAAAAACTAAATTCTAAAGAAGCGGATTGATATCTATTTTATAAAAAAAAGTTATCACCTATGAAGTCAATGTAACTTTTATAAAATGACGTTTTTAGCAACATAGCAGTATTAGTGGGAGAAAAAAAATATTAAAATCAATTCAAATATATATATATATATATATATATATATATATATATATATATATATATATAGAATCTAGATAGAAAATCCTAAAAAACTCTAGTTTACTTCATCTTCCGATTTCAAATGATTTAATGACAATATGCATCAGAATCTAAAAGTTTCTTTAAAAATGTAGAATTCACTGTCCGTTTAGGCAAAAAAGTGTAACCCACTATTGTGGGATCACCCATTAATGAAATAAATTCATTTTTGAACTTTGATCATTTTAAGTAATGTATTTCTATGTTTTATTCTAACTATCGAAATGTATATCCAAAGAAATAGTGAAATATACAAAGTATAAATTCCAAATTTATTTTCAATTTATTAAATAATGTATGTTTACAATTTTTATATGATCTCCATCTACATTATGGAATAAAATATTACAAAATAATTAAAGGTTACAAATGTTCATAAGGATTCAATATAACTATGCAACAATGAAATTTCCATGCAATATAGGTTACAAAGCTATAATTTTCCAGTTGTTCCCATCCTCCACATAAGGGTAATCTACAAACTTTTACGTCCAGTTGAAACCTGTTGAATGAGGTTGACCATGGAGGCTCACCTACCAACCTAGACCTTTTCAAGGTCGCCTCTAAGCTTGGAGATCCAGAATAGAATGGGAGACAAACATGCATCTCACAACTTACATAAAACACTTACATATATACCCAAAAAATGAAGACTTGCCAACACACGGTAGAACATGAGAAAGGTCTCCAAGAGGGCTTCATTAAAATAGGGGTGGTGGTAGAATAAACAATAGGAGAAGCCAAATTATCAAAAATGAAAACTCAAGCCACACATGGACTTGGAATGACCATTTACAAAAGATGTAGTTATGATAATAAACCTCCTTATTCCCCCTCAAAAGCCCTCATTCAATACCTGGCATCATGGGTATCATGAAACCCCATGTCTTTCCCTACTCAGATGGGAGACTCTACACTAAACTGGAGTCATTTCCTACCACCCCCTTCAAAGTTACTCTGCCCTCCCAAGGGTGAGTGTACCTTGAAGAATCACATTCAAAATATAACAAAAATATAAACACAACAAATTAAAACTCCAAAAACTCAACTTGAAAAATAACTTACAAATTACATAGGACTTCATTAATGGAGTTTCAAGCTCAAGAACATCCAAAAACCATAAAAAATATTCTAAAATAACCAACCTTACTCCAAAGCTAAGGTAAGTTGAAGGTTTTATGATGAACTATCCCTACAAGACTCTTTCTCCAAAAGGCTCCTTCAAATCTGGATTCTGTCTCTAAAAGTAGAGGGTGAGTGAACACCCAAATCTTTATAAAACCTTCTCTATATAATAAAACCTACAAAATATCCAAGACTAAAAAAAGGTGAGGTGACTCTACCCATCCTTTTCTTCCCACTTTCTTGCATTCTCCATAAATAGAGTTAAATGCAACCTTAAAAGAAAAGAGAGGTTGACCAAAGTTACACTCCTTTTCAAATTCTCTCAACTTTGAAATGGAGAATTTATGGGAGAAATAAATGAGTTTAGAAGCTCATTTATGGCTGAAAATGACCCCTAACCCCTAGGCTACCAAGTTGGGTAGCTAAAACTGACCCCAGTTACCTTCAGGGAGCCTAAAAGACCCTCCTAAACTAAACCTAAAGTTAACCCATGCATTTCTAAGTCAATTTGATCACCAAGAAACTTCTAACCTTTTGTAGGCTTGGGTAATACACTTAGGTAACCCTAGTTAACCTTACACCTATCCATGGTTCCCTTTAATAGCCCTACCAACACTAAATTGCAATAATTGCCAAAGTTGGCACAATATATTTAAACAAATGGCATGGCTTAATCACATTAACTTTAATTGAAAAAGATACACACATGTAAACCAAATTTACAAATAAAGCACATATACAATGAGGTCCATGTTTTTTTGTATAAACAGGGTCTTGGAATGCACAAAATTTAACATAGGTTCCAATAGTGGGTCCCCGATTTAGATCTATGGTCAACTATCCCTGCACACTCAATGCACACATAAGTAGGTCCAAGATACATGATATGAAAGCATAATACAACATCAATAATACATTGCATATAAAATATATCTGCATTTGAATTTAAATAATCATATCATTAGTTTCTTAAACCAATTTCCATCACAATATATGCACACATTTATTTCCATATACGACATCATCATAAACTAAAATTGAATCAAAACATATAGTATCTCGAGTTTACTCTAATTACATAATCAATTACTGAATATATAACATAAGATTCATTATATCCTCAAATATATAAGTCTCAATATATAAAAGTATAAAGTAGTGAAATAAGGATTGTCTAGGGTAGGTCTCACATCCACCCCTCTAGGCATGAACTTCCTCCTGGAGTTCATTGAAGAGGTGAGGGTACCAAGTGATCTCATCTGTGTTGTGTCCTCTAAAGAGGCTGTAACCTCATCATAGAAATCCCACTGAACCCTAACCTGGTCCAACTCTCGGCCTTGAAGACCCAATGTCTGCCGAGCCAATATATGAATTGGCTCCAAAGCTAGCTGCCATCTAAATCAACCTCCAAGGCATCCAAATCTATCACATGAGACTCATCATATATATATATATATATATATATATATATATATATGTATATATATATATGTATATATATATATATACACACACAATTCTGCAAGGCTGAATAATGAAACACATCATGGATTTGTGATAGGCTAGGTTGCAATGATAAATGATAAGCAAGTGGTCCTATCCTCTCAAGGATCTTGAAAGGTCCAAAAAAATGAGGTTTTAGCTTAGAACCCTTTCCAAAATAGATTGGACTCTTATGTAGTCGCACTCTCAAGAAGACCCTATCTCCAACTACATAGGCTCGATCAATCCTCTTCACATCTGCATACTTCTTGTGCCTATCCTGAGTTTCTGCTAGACGCTGTCTAATCAAGGTTACATGATGCTTCATATCTCTAACTAGCTTAGGACCAATGGAAATTCTATCCATGATCCTATTCCAACTAGGTGGGATCTTGCATAGCCTACCATAAAGAGCCCGGTAGGGAGGCATACCCAAGGAGGTATGGTGCCCATTGTTATAGAAAACTCCACTAGGTGTAGGTATTACTCCACCAGGTCTGATGGTCCATAACATACATGAAAAGCATGTCTTCTAACACTTGATTGACCCTTTTGGTATGTCCATCAGTCAGGATGATAAGTTGTACTAAATTTGAGCCTAGTACCCATAGCTACCTGAAGTTCTCTCCAAAATGATGAAGTGAAGAGAGAATCTCTATCTGAGATGATCTTACGAGGTACATCATGAAGTCTAACTATATCTCATAAGAACACTTGCACCACTACTAGTTCAGTAAAGTTAGTACACATAGGTGAAAAATGAGCCACTTTAGTCAACTTGTTGAATGTCACCATGATGACATCATGACGATGAGAAGACATAGGAAGACCTACTATGAAGTCCATAGAAACGGTGTCCCATTTCCACACTAGTATTTTATGAGGCTAAAGGAGACCACCTCAATTTCACCCTTTCTCCATTTCAATTTCACCCTCTGGAATTCTAGGCATCTAGCTACTATCTTAGCAATCTACAATCTCATGTCGGGCCAATGATACAAATGTCTCAAATAGACATGCATCTTCTTCAATAAGGGATGTGCTACGTAAGGGGCCTATGAGTCTCTAGCATCACAAACTCACACAATCCTCAAGAAGAAGGTATGTAGATATGTCCTCTATGACACAATAGTCCATTAGACTGGAAGGTATACTCTGAAAACTTCTCCTTAATGGGTCTTTGAGATCAAATCAACTCACCAACTTCTGCATACATCTAATCCTCATGCAAGTGATGAAGAATGCGATCTCTCAAATCTGTGCCAGTGGAAATAAAAGAAAGCTTGTGTTGTCTCCTACTCAAGGAATATGCAATTACATTCTCTTTCCCCTTGATGTAATGGACATAAAAATCATATTCACATAAGAAATCTATCCATCTTCTTTCCCTCACATTAAGGTTCAGCTAAGTGAATATGTATTGAAGGCTCTGATGGTCTGAAAGAAGCTCAAACTGATTACCTAAGAGAAAAATTTTCCATCTAACACCCTTTCCTATAATCTCCATACATGGTGTGCATCAAAGGGCCCCTAGCAGAAATATTAACCTTGTGTTCAAGGTCATGGGAAGGGTAGTTGAGCTCTTGAGTCTTTAGTTTCCTAGACTTGTAGGCTATGGCTCATCCACCCTATATAAGCACTACTCCTAAACCATCCAAAGAAGCGTATATACAAACCAAAAATTCTTCTGAAGGCTCTAACACCGCAAGGATGGGTGCATAGGTAAGTGCTCTCTTGAGCTCCTGAAAAGTTTTATCACACTTCTCATTCCAATCAAACTTCTTTCCCTTTTTCTGAAGAGAAGTGATGGGGTGTGCTATCCGAGACAAACCCTCTATAAACTGTCTATAGTAACTAGCTAATCCCATGAAACTCCTAACCTTGGTCATAGTGGTAGGTGCTAGCCAATCCATAATGGGATCAATATTTGATGGGTCTATTGAGATCCCATCACCTTAAATAACATCACCTAAATACTTGACCTTTGTTTTGAAGAAGGCACATTTTGATTAGCTTCCAGACAATTTATTGTCCCTAAGACAGAGAAAGACCCACCTCAAGTGTTCCTCATGCTCTTTCTCATCTTTGGAATATATAAATATGTCATCGAGAAACACAACTAAAAACTTGTCAAGGAAGGTACAAAATACTCGATTTATAAGACTTACAAATACAACTAGAGCATTTTTATGACTGAATGGAACCATAATGAATTAATGGTGGCCATAACTAGCATGCAAAATGTGGTCTTATGAATATCACTATCCACGATCCTCAACTGATGGTAACCATATTTGAGGTCTATCTTTGAGAATAATTGGGCACCCTTTAACTGATCAAACAAGTCATTGATCCTATGAAGCGGATACCGATTCTTGATGGTTACTTTTTTCAACTGTTGGTAATCCATGTACAAGCTAAGCAATCCATCTTTCTTCTTCATGAAGATAAGTGGTACACCCGAAGGATAAATACTAGGATAAATGTGTCCTTTCTCTAATAATTCCTCAAGCTATATCTTGAGCTCATTAAACTCATTAGTGGTCATCCTATAAGGTCCTCTGGAAACTGGTTCTACTCCTAGTATGACATCTATGTGGAAGTCAACAACTCTATGAAGGGGCATAACAGGTAGCTCTAAAGGAAACACATCTACAAATTCTTCAAGAATGGGGAAGTCATCAAGAGAAGTTTTCTTCTCTGCCTCTTCTTCCCTATTTCTTATGGTGATAGAGTACAACTAGCATACCTTCTCAATGCACCACTTGAGCTTCATATCAGAAATCACATGGAGAGTTGTAGTCCTATGGATTCTAGTAATCACTATATTTGTACCATCATCATCTAAACATTTGATCTTCTTATTACAAAATATAGCTTGCTCTGTGGGCACTTAGCCAATCCATGCCAACAAGTAGACTATAAAATCCAAGGGGAGTAACTCCGAGATCAACTATAGTGGTTATGCCATGAATCTGGATTGGACAGTCTCTAACCATCAAGGTCATAGAAACTCTAGCTCCTGAATCTAACTCTACTTACCATCTAACCTCTTGTGTAGCTGCCACTAGCCCACAATGATCCACAACCGATGGAGAAACAAAGGAGTTAGCGGCTCTTGTATAAAATAAAATAGTAACATCACTACCTCTCATCTTACCTAAGGCCTCCATAACCATAGCCTAGTGCTCTGTCTAGTGATTATCCACCGCTACAAATACCATGTGGGACTTTCCCCTATCCCCAACTATCATTTCTGACACCGTTGCAGGCTAACTACCACCTTCGGAACCAAAAGTATAACATGTTCCATGTGCCTGAACCTAAATGCTCAGAGGTATGGAGTATTGAGACCCTGTGGTCCTAGAAGACCCGCTATAACCACCCCTAGTAGAATGCTGAGTATGTGTTGGAGGTGTGTAAGGTGCCTTTGGTTTCTAATCCTTTTTGGGACCTTGTGTTTGCCACTGCTTGGTCTTAGAGCCCTGCTGGACCTGTGGTGGCCTCTGCCACTGGCTTTGCTGAGACTATTGTGGCTGCTACTACTGTGGGGTCCTGAATGACCCCGAAGAGTTCATATGATTCCCATTCCATGGGGGTTTCTAATATCCTAAGGCCTGGTAGGTGGGATTATGGTTCTTAGACATATCCCAAGCATCCTATGGACCCCTTACTATCTCTTCGGCCAATAAAAATCTTTCCACTATGAACTCCAAGTTCCTTGAGGGTACCATGTGTTCCCTATTTGAAATGGTAGGACTCAATCCCTTCATAAACTTGCTAAACTGAAATTTCTCATCCCACACATACTCTACATAAGGTAGGAGGTCAAGAAACTTTCCCTCATATTGGGCTACTCGAAGTCCCCATTGCCAGAGATCATGAAACTCATGAATACGGTGCTTCCTAAACTTCTCTGAGACATATTAGGCTTTGAGAAGATCCAGGAAAGCTTTTCAAGTAAGGTTATCAATGTCTAGGTGTCCATTGGATACCTCGTGGATCCACCAAGTGGATTCTTGGCCTCTAAATAGGAGAATCCCAAATCATGCTCTAAGTTTGCTTCCATAATTACACAACCCAAAACACCTCTCAAGGATTAAAAGCCAAGACTCTGCACCTACCCCATCTTCTTCCCCTAAGAATGGAGGTGGTTTGAGCCTCATAAAATTTGTAATCTGATTCCCAATATGAGGTGCTCTATCAAGCCTCTGGACCTCCAGCCTAGAAATAATCCCTGGTCCTCCAATGGACCCTACTTCATGATCAACCTGATTCTCCCAAAATCTAGAAGGTGGGATCCTACTTCTCTCTCTCATAGAATACCCACGTCATTCTAAATCGTGTTGCACATTCTACTGAATAATTGGAGGCATACGGTCCAGTATAAATATGGCCAAATTATGAAACTCATGTAGCAATGTTTCATTTGGATTAAGAGGTGGTTTAGGAGGTGGACTCTGATTTCCTCCATGATCCTCAATCTTGAGTTTTACCTCCTGAAGAGTTGTCGAGGTATGTCTCCAACCACTCCCTTGCTTATGAGCTAGCTGAGTAATAGGTGGCATCCTACACAAAAAAAAAAGCTTAGTGATAACATAGCTGGTTAGGTTCCCCATGTTGCTAAACCTGGCTCTAATACTAAAATTTAATGCCCAAAAGTTGGGAAAAAACACACAATTAAATTCTTTTAAAACACACTTATGGATAACTAAATCAGCTCAAGATATCAAATGCACTGTCATGCCCTACGAGGGGACCAGGAAGAAACTTGAAATATTACTAAGTTAAGAATCATTATAGAGATGCAAACAATTTTTATTTTTTTTGTGAAGTTCTAAAGTTATAAATTTTAATTACAAATTCTCGCTAGGCTCCCCCAATGATCATGACTTAACAATAACTTTTTACTTTCATGGAAATATATGGTGATTTATCTATTGCATTAAATAACATAAGAATCTACCAATTTAACTCATCCTACACATTAACTTCTAATATTCGAGATTCCTTTTCTTTCAAAACTTTAAAGAAAACATGCATAAAGAAATGAACTTTCCTAATACCATTTCCATGCCATTTAGAAATAAGTGATCATTGCATTTACAATATCAATATATATCAAGTTCTTTCATTCTCTTTTCAACATCATGATGTATCATAATTCTGACATGTTGTCCAATAAGCATAAATTTATTCTTTTCTAATCAAATACATTCTTTACATGGAAAGATAATTCATCCCTTTTCCCTTTTCCTAAAGCTACCCATACCATTACATCAATTTGGAATATATCAAATATTATTTACATTCATCTCCTCTTGGGACATTACATCAATAAAATATCATTACATGGCTAACAATAAGGAACAATAAGATAGTCTTCATCTTCTGCAAATCCAGAGAAAGCAGAAGCAAGGTCCATCCACAACTCTATGAGAAATATCTCAATAAAATATTTACCACCCAACCACATGGATATCCAAAAAGGATCCACTCCCCCATGCTAGGAGATAAACACCATGATCCACGCATGACGGTGATAACTAGGCAATTTCTAAGGAGAGGCTAGTGTATTTCCCAAAGAATAATTTGAAAACATAAGAAGAATGCAAAGACATAAATCACAATGGTAGGAACTTTAAGACACACTAGGTGAGTGTCATCACATAGCCCTCACCCTTTGGGTTATCCTGGTCAGCCACTCTAGGCCTTAGCCCCCAAGTAGGCACATGTGGAACTGAACATCTCTCATAGGGATGAGATTGTCTGAATCTTCTATCACAATAGCACCTTCTCTCACTCCCATCCGTAGCCTTTAATAGCACTACTGACATGGGTGAGGCTTATCTTAGTTAATGTGTAGTTCCCTTCCCATAAATTATTATTGTTATCACTGGATTAAACAAGTCCATAGTGGGTTACCCTGGTACTAGCCACTTAGGGCCCCAGCCTCCACTGAGACCCACTCACCTATTTCTCCTACGTTTCCTACCTCTAACAATCTCAAAACACATAAAGATAAGTATCACAGGGGTACAATATTTCATAACATCCACATGGAACATAAAGAAAGTTACACAAGGTTTCTAGGGTACTTGAAACAACCCTAACCCTAATCAAGGTTCCCTAACCATCCAAAACTTATGATAAGTATCCAAAGGATCATAAACATAATACCATATGAAAATCAGGTATTATGTAAGTTTGAACAACCTCTAGGGCCAACCCTGGGTCAGAACCAAACCCTAAACCCTTTCGGAAACCCTAAAAATCAAACTGGAAGAATCCTATGCAGGTGGAACCCTAAGCTGCGCAGGTGGTATCCTAAGCTACGTAGGTGGTGACCTAATCTACATAGGTGGGAAAACTTGTTGAGGTGGTGCTTTGTGTGTAGGTGGTCACACATCCTGTGCAGGTGATGCCTAGTTCTATGCAGGTGGTTAGGACCATATGCACTCTGGATAACAACCTCCATATTGGACCTTCTTGGTAAAACTGGATAAGATGGAGGCTTGGAAAGTAAAATTAGAGAGATACCCTATTGAGATTCATTAGTTCTCCTTCCAAAACATCCCTCAAAACAATCCTACCTTTGTGGTAAATCTATTTAGGTCCTGCCCATGGGTACAAGGTGCAGAAAGGTTACCACCAAAAGATATTATTCTAATCAAGATGAAAGTCTGCATAATTGTCAACAGAAAGAGGGTCGATCTAAAGGCCAATACATTCTAAGGTGACAATCCATAAAGATGAATAGATAAATAACAGTTCATAAAAATTATTTTTCATAAGGGATACATTTATTATTTAATTCATACTAGACAACATAATATAAAATATTTACATTGATCACACAACTATAGCAAACACATGAACAAGATTCTCTTTTTCAGGTAGATCCTACCTCGAGTCCTGTGGAGAAACCTTTGAGGCTATTCCAATTCCACTCTAGCCAAGTCTATTCTCCTCAAGCCTTCCAATCAATGAGATATCCTCCAAATGCTACCACTAATCTTTCTAATAGTTTCAGATATATATAGTTCTCCGTATTTAATTTCTCCCTTCTCTTCCTAACTTTTTACTCTCTACATCTCCTTCCATAAATATGTTGTAGGATTGGTTGCACGGGAAGTTTCAAACGATGCAACTATCCACAACTATCTTCTAGTTATTAGTTTGGACATTAATAGTCTTTAGATAAATTAATGAGTAGGTAGTTCCCGAGAAATCTTTAGTTAAATTAACACCTTTGTTACTTTGTTTTAATTTCATGCTAGGGGAAATTGTTTTTATTTTGTTCTAACTTTAACCTTTAGATAAATATTAGTTTTTTTTTTTCTTTCAAAGGAATAATTATAAATCTAGTTATAATTTCAAATAATAGTTAATTTCTTTCTTAAAAATAAAAAGGCACATAAATACATAAACACACACATATATATTAAAACATTTATATAAGCATATTCATATAACCATATATATACATATGCATATGTGTGCACCCATATTCCTATGTGTATATATATATCCATGCAAATATTATTATGATTAACATGCATTACTGAATACACTGAGAAAAGGCTTATTACCATGTATTTAATTACATCATACCATCAATTTATTACTAACCAATAATCTAACCACAAAAAAATATTCACCTAGTCCTAGGGACTATAATGAATATCCACAATGATCAAATACCAAGCATCTAAAAATGGACATCAATTCATAAACAAAGGAAAAACACCAGAAGGACCCAACCCAGGAGCAGAGATCAGGGCTAGGCTTAGTCTTGCGGGACCAGGCGTTATCTCCGTCACAACAATGATCGTGGATTTAGAGAGCATGCTCAAACTTGTGGAGCCAGTGGGACGATGCTCAGTAACTACAATCCTGCATCATGGAGAAGAGATACATGTGCATAGAAACATATATACATATATAATACAATGCAAAGAGATAACCAGGATCGATACATATATAATACAATGCAAAGTAAGTAACTACGACTTCATCCTGGGTCATGAAAACACATCAGACATATATGCAAGCATAAAGCATCATAGATAATTCATGTAAACACATTAGTCAAAATATAGCATTATAAGTGGGAAAGATTAGAATTCCATTTCTTATTTCATATGCAAGCAAAAGATAAATATTTCTATTCATAAAGACATTAATAATAAATACATATATCAAAACATCTAGCTAAGCATAATATCATCTATACCTATCAAAGTGTACACAACTAAAATCATATAGTCCATGTCAAAATGTGCAATCTAAAATAATAGCATAGCCATCTGCGAGGGTATTGCATCCTCCTCCCCTAGGATTAGGCTTACTCCTGGAAGCCTACAAATAGATAAAGATAATGAACTCTAAGTTCATTAGCATCCTCCAAAGTTTTTGAGGTCTCATCATTAGGATCCCATTGGACCCTTTCCTGACCTATAGTATGACCCCTAAGGGTTAGATTCTGTTGGTGTAGGATACGTACAGGTTCCAAAGCTAGCTTCTCGTTCGCTGCCTGTAAATTATTCCACTCGAGGACATGAATCAAAAAAGGAATATGTCTTCTAAGTAAAGAAACATGAAATACATCATGAATATGAGCAAGGCTAGGTGGCAAGGTAAGTCGATAAGAAACTGGTCCTATCCTCTCAAGGACATCAAAAGGACCAACAAACCAGGGTGGTAGCTTAGATCCTTTTCCATAATGGATCAGACTCTTTCCCAGGTGCACCCTACAGAACACTCTCTCTCCATGAAAGAAATGTACATCAATTCTGTGAGCATATGCATATTTATTTTTTCTATCCTATGTTGTAATAATGTGTTCCCTGATCCGCTCTACCTTCTGTTCCATACCTTGTAACATTTATGGACCAAGGAGTACACTGTCTTCCAATCAATCACAACTCAAAGGGGTGTGGCAAGGACGACTATACAAAGCCTGGAATGGGGACATACCAATGGAGCTATGGTAGCCATTATTATAAGAGAACTCCACCAAGTATAAGTAATCTTCCCAAAGGGTCTGCCTATCCATTACATACATCCTGAGCATATCTTCAAGAATCTGATTAACCTACTTGGTCTGCCCATCAGTTTCTAGATGATAGGCTGAGCTAAAGTTGACCTGAGTCCCTAATGCCTATTGAAAGCAAGTCCAAAGTGAGGATGTGAAGACTGGATCTTGATCAGAGGGATTCCATGAAGTCTTACTATGTCCTTCAAAAATACTCTAGCTACTGATGCTACTATGTATGAGGACTACATGGGAGTAAAATGGGCTACCTTTGTAAGTCTGTCAACCATAACCATGATAGCATCATGTCTTTGTAGGGTAATAGGAAGTCCTAAAATGAAATCCATGGAGATAATGTCCCATTTCCATTTTGGAACAAGATGGGGTTGCAGAAGGCCTGCCAGATGTTTGATGCTCAACCTTCACTCTCTAACACTCTAGACACCTTGCCACATAATCTTCTATATCCCTTTTCATCCCTGACCAATAGTACAAATGAAGTAGGTTGGAAAACATTTTCTTCACTCCTAGATGTGCTGAATATGGTGCTCTGTGGCTTTCTACTAAGATAACTATGTGAAGGTCAGTAATCAGGGCACATAGATTTGACTCTGATGTCGTAGCAACTCATTGGGGTCTAATGAATATCCTAAAAAGTGCCACTCTAGGGGTCTTCCTGATTCCAATTCTTCCTTAACTTCCTTATACCATGATTCTATAGTGAGGGCTTGCTAGATTTAGCTTCCCAAATCCGTGTTGAGGGAGAGTGCCAATAAGGCCACTGACTCAGAGCCTCAGCCACAATATTCATTTTCCCCTGGATATACTTAACCTTAAAATCATATTGACATAAGAATTTCATCCATCTACTTTGTCTAGCATTGAGGTTAGGTTGAGTGAAAATATATTGAAGACTATGGTGATCAATATGGAGTTCAAAATTGTGCCTTAACAAGAAGTGTCTCCATTTTACTAAGGCATGAACAAATGTTGCCAATTCAAGGTCATGGGTGGGGTAGTTAACTTCAGGGTCCTTTATCTTTTGAGACTCATAAGCGATAACTTATCCTTCCTACATAAGGACTGCCCCAATCCCTTATAGAGAAGCATCAGTACAAACCACAAAATTTCTTGAGGGTTCTGTAACTGTCAAGATGGGTGCACTGGTCAGCTTTTCTTTCAAACATTGGAAAAAAGCCTCGCAAATCACTGACCAAATAAATTTCTTCCCTTTACTCTACAGGGAAGTGAGAGGGTAAGCTCTCTAGGAAAATCCCTTGACAAAATGCTGATAATACCCTACCAGACCCATAAAGTTGTGGACCTCAGAGAAATTATTTAGAGTTGGCCATTCTACTATAGCCTGAATCTTTCTTGGGTCAACTGCAATACAACTCCCTGAGATGACATGCCCTAGATATTTAACCTCTGTCTAGAAAAAATCACATTTTTCTGGATTAGCATAAAGTTGGTTTTCTCTTCAACATTGCAACACTTGGCAAAGATGATCTTCATGTTCCTCAATTGTTTTAGAGAACACTAAGATGTTGTCCAAGAATACTATCACAAACTTTTCCAAATAGGTTCTGAACACCCCGTTCATCAAGCTCATAAATACAGAGGGAGCATTGGTTAGCCTAAATGGTACTACCATGAACTCGTAGTGACCATACCTGGTACGAAAAGTTGTATGGTGAATATAAGCCTCATGGATTCTCAATTGATGGTAGCCTAATTTAAGGTCAATCTTTGAAAAGACTTTTTCCCCTTTCATTTGATCAAATAGATCATTGATATAGGGAAAATGATATCGATTCTTAATGGTGACTTTATTAATTTGTCGGTAATCAATGCACAATCATAGAGACCCATCCTTCTTCTTAACGAAGATTACTGGAGCACCCCATGGGGAAACACTGGGTCTGATGAACCCTTTTCCCAAAATTTCTTCTAACTTCAACTTAAGTTCCCCAAGTTCCTGTGTGGTCATGCGGTATGAATCTTTAGAGATTAGTTCTGCTCCTGGGATAAGCTCTATTCAGAAATCAATGTCCCTTTTAGAAGGCATTCTGGGAATTTCTTTGGGAAAAATGTCTGCAAATTCCTAAAGTAGGGTGTGATCAAGAGTCACATTCTTACTTTCTTCTTCTTCCAAGTAATTAACTAAGACTACAAACAACTAACAACCTTTACGCATACACCGCCTGAGTTGCATTGTAGATATCATGTGGAGGGAGATGGGTTGCTGAACCCCAAAAATCTTCCTCTTTTGTCCTACATCATCAGAAAACTGGATGCTTTCCTCTTTACTATCTATGATGGCTTCGTGAGCCACTAACTAGTCCATCCCCAAGACTACCCCATAAGAGCCTAAGGGAATTACTTGAAGATCTACAAGGGTAGAAAAAGGTCCGAGTGCTAACTCACAATTCTGGACAAAAGAATTTGAGGCTATCCTTGCCCTAAAGGCTAGCTTAACCTGCCACTTATCTTCTTTCCTTACTACCATCAGCCCACATTGCATAACTAGAGAAGGTTAAATGAAGGAGTCAGTGGCTCCTAAATCAAACAGAATAGTGGTAGAAATACCCCCTAACAAACCTGAGGTTTTGATGACCAAACCTTGATGTTCTTCTTTCTTCTAATCCAACATGGAAAACACCCTATGAGATCTACTTGTATCCCCTACGATAGGTTCTGAGGTGGCCTGCTTATAACTAGAAGATGATGTTGATTTCTGAGGACGGTTTACTGGAATATGACCATGTTGTCCACAAGAGTAACACCCTATATTCCTAACAAAGCTCTTCCCAGAGCCATGAACACTTGACTGTTGAAAACTACCTCAGCTACCATTCTATTGTGTACTTTATGCTATTTGAGGATTTGAATGACATTTGTTACACTGCCAGTTACGGGAGTTGATGCAGGAGCATCCTGGGTGTAAGAGCAATCTTGCATCACCCAAAAACATTTCTATTTTTATATTCAATAAGGGCTATTTTGTGTAGAGCTTCTATTTATGGAAAGTTACTATTTTTGGTAATTTTTGTATGTGCTCAGAATGATCTGATTTCTTTCTTGGAGGTTCATTTTGGTCATATAAGTTTGCCAGTAAAGTTTTATTGCCAGATCAAGTGTATATTGGAAGATATTGAAAAATTTTGGTATTGGCAGTAGGGTACAGAAACTTTGAACTCAGTTTTGAAGGCTTTAGAGGCCCCGGATGAGGTCGAAAATTTGGGTGACAAGCGCTTGCACTAGTCAAGCCTGTAGAGCGCTTCGTGGCATTTCTGAAATGGGGTTATAATAGCCGATCGGGTCAACTGGTGATGACTTATGGTCTTCAGAAGTTGGGCCACCTGAAATGGCGGAAAATAATTTTCTTCA
>MU224596.1:3095674-3171756 GCA_018584345.1 Thuja plicata
TATATATAGTCAACTTTTTGGTTTTCCAATTGTTTATCTAAATATTGTGAGCCTGACTATTCTCATTCATTGAATTAAAATATTTTCAACAAAATAATATAATAATATAATCTATTTTATCACCAGTAAAATATTCTCACGCCCTATGAGGTTGATTGAGTGTAGTGTAAAGTTTTGGACCCTTCATATATTAATCCTATCAAAATAATGAAATGTATTGTTATCATTATTACTGAAAATGTATTCTATTTTGAAAACTATACTGAAATCTATATTCAAAATCTATAGAGAAATATATTGAAAATAATAAAACTATTCATATATATATAAATCTATATATTAAAATATAGATTTAAAATATAGAGCAATCTATATATTAATATATAGATAAATCTATTTTGATTTCAAGTAAAGTTCGAAATGATCTATACAACATGATTACCTCAATATTTATTATTTCTTAAGGTTGTTGTACAATGATTTTGCTGATATTTTATCACAATAATTCAACTCATTTCTTATTTTAAGCGTCTTCACTAATTCATTCCTATTATGCATTAGTAAACATTATTGACTTTAATTTTTTTTTCCCACAAATCATCTATAATTTTCTTTTGATTATTTCTATATACTAATGTTTGTTTAAAAATTTGTAGCATAACATACAAGTTATGGATGCCTCTGATAGAGAGTCATAAATCATTGTTACAAGCCTAGTTGCTTCTGTGGACTTGAATAATTCCTACAAAATTGATGTGGACAAATGTGCATGAATAATTATAGAGTCTGTTGGCGAGTTGACTTCCTAAGGATGCATGACTCATTTTGTGTTGTCATCATGGCAACAAAGTCATGTTTAGTTTCTGTCATGAAAGACAAAATGACTAAGTATGGAAAACAGAGTAGATAAGAGATACTCAGCGATCAGCACATCAGCGCACGTGCGAGAGATCAATTGAGCTTATGTGCATTCATATATATATTGTATGACACATGTACATGCTACATCTAGACATGCACAGTATGAAATAATAGTACGGCAAAGTTATATGCAAATTAGTAGACCAGCAGTCCAGAAGACGGAACATGGAAGTCGACTACTGTTTTGATCAGCATAAACTATTTTCTAATGTAATGGCTAAGCGCCTTTGGTTTTATGTTTGTAATAATGTAATTAGAATTGTAGTAAATATGCTTGAGCTGACTTGTTTGAAAGTGTTGTGTATTTTGTTTTAGGGCCGACTAGAGTTTTGTTTTGGGTCGCGCCTATTCAGATATGAACATATAAGTATGTAATGTAAAGATATGTTACAAGCGTCAATTATTATGTAAGAGGAAGTTATAGAAGAGAAATATAATGAAGTCAGTATATATGATATAGCTCTTTAAGAGAGTATGAGCATTCACGCATACACGGAACTGATCAGACAGCAGTGTCATCACAACAATTCACTTTTGATATAGTTTATATCAACTTTCAGAAGGTTGTAGCCTTCATCCTATTGGGCAGTGAGCCTAGGAAGTGAGCCATATACCTTTAACAGGGTTTTGTAAAAGACTCCTAATAGGGTTAGACCTTTAACTAGGTCATTGTACTCATATTTTAAAGACTGCTTCTAATAGGGCAAAGGAACTTTAACAGGTTCATTATACCTAGTACAATATTTGTGGGTACTAATTCCCACCGGGGTTTTCCTCTGATCAAGGTTTCCCTGTAATTATATCATGTGTTATGAGTTCTTATGTTAAGCTTCATTCTATGTATGTTTGATTTATGTTTAAGTTGCTGAAAAGTAATTAATAGACAAACACTGATTCACCCCCCCCCCCCCTCTCAATGTTTCCAACAANTCCCCCCCCCCCCCCCTCTCAATGTTTCCAACAATTGGTATCAGAGCTCTAGTCCTTAGCAAATAAGTTTAACCACTTGAGGAGATCATGGACTCAGCAGAAGAAAAACATTTGAAAAAGAATCTTGAAGCAACTCTTGAAGATCTTGATAGATCTAAAAAAGAAAATCAAGAACTTAGACTAAAAGTTGATGGCTCACAAATGATTATCAAGAAACTAAGAAAAGATTTGAAAGATTGTTCTACAAGTGACTTAGGAAAAATGATCAAAAAGCTCAATGAAGAGAATATGTCTTTGAAAGATAAAGTTGAAAATCTAGATGAACAGCTCACAGACAACCAACTTGCTATTGAAGATAAGATCAAAGAAAGCAAACAACTAGATGATGAACTCTTGAAAGAAAACATGAGAGTCCTAGAATTAGAAAACATAAAGAAGAAGTTGGAATCTGAATTAATAGAAGCAAAGGATAAGATTGATAAACTACACACAAGTTTTGATTCACTTCAATCTTAGCTCAATGCACAAAAGAAAAAAGGTGACACTACTGGTCTTGGATTCAATATAGCACGAAGTGAAGTCAATTCATTGCAAGAAAGAAAGAAACCTCATGAAGCATTTTCAGAAGAAAATAATGTTGAAAGTGTTACAGAGATTAAAACAGATCCACCTAAAGGGGAAATCAAGTAAGTTAACAAGACTTGTTATGCATGTAACAAACATGGTCATTTGGCAAGAAATTACAAAGAGTTAAGACCTTTCAATGGCTATTGTTTCTCCTGTAATAAATTTGGTCACAGGGCTATACATTGCATAACAAGTCAAAGAAATCAGTCATAGCAAAATCAAAGAAGAATGAATCAAAACAATCAGAGAAATCAACCTCAAAGGAATTTGCAGAACACCACATGTTAGATATGTAACTACAATGGACACACAACAAAGCAGTACAACATGATGAATAAAAGCATCAGACCTCCTATCATTTGTCACACATGTGGAAAGGCTAAACACATCTCAAGGTTTTGTAGATCCAAAAATCAAAAGCTAGAGGATCCTAAGAAGTCACTATTTGAAGAAGAAGGAGAAGTCAAGTTTGTTCAAGAAAAAAAAGACTCAAGCAAAATTTGGGTTGAATTAAAGAAGGACAATAATGTTGACAAAGTAGTTGATGCATCCACAATGGACATACCCTCTACTTCTGCTTGAATAGACCTTCTTGGTCTTAGGGGGAGCTATTCTAGCTCAGGACCCCTACGCGGTTGGTATACTCACCTCTGAGTATGCGCCTATGGATTCATGGTTATAAGAACATAATATTACAATATGCATTCATGCATTGTCTCAAATGCATCGGGATCAAAGTTTCAAAATCTCTGAGTAATTGGCATATGGTTGCAAACATTAAATGTGGTAGATTGTATAAAAGAAAGTAAGTGTTCGATCTTCTTCACACTTGCATTCAAGAGCACAAAATTTGGAGAGCATTGGAGCACTAGACATCAAGGCACTGAAGCATAACAGATTTGGCAGTTAAGAGAATAGATAAGAAGTTTGGAATAGAACCCTAGCAGTCACGCCATTTCAGAATTTTGTGAAACCCTACTTAATCAAGCTCCAAGTAAGTATGGCGACTCCAGTAGTATTTGATATTGCAGAGAGGAAAATATTTGTATTCAAGAAACATCCATTCAAATCCATACTGGATGATGTGGAAGGGGCTTTCTCCAAAACCCCGCTAGGTGTTGTTCACATGGAAGATATCCGCGCGTATATTTACTGTAAGAAGGAAATAGTAGGAGATGTCAGCATAGCCACTCATATGGGATCAATGATGAAACTTGATTATACATTCAAGGATGAGTTCACGCACTTGATAGATAACCCTATTTTTGAATACTCGAATGTGCATGAGTTTGATGAGCTAGAATGGGTGAAGATTTTGTTAAGCAGAATACATGATGATCTTTATTGGAATTTGTGAGGTCCCTGTGCGCATCACTACAAACCTTATCCATGAATTAACCAGACTTCCCAAGACTGGACCAATTTTTCCTACCAGTAAGGATGTCAAGAAGCAAATCGAACAAGTTTACCTATCTAAAAGTGACAAGCGTGGAATGATAGTTGACCCTATCAAAGAAGATGACATAAAAAATTTAACAATGATACTAGGGTATAAGTTTCATCAAGCAAGCAGGTTGAACAGTGTCTCTGCAGCAACAGTCCTAGCAGCTATCAGAATGGTGAAGGATAACACTCAATATAACCTATGTGAGATCTTGCGCGGTCAATTGATTGACAACATTCGAATCATCAAGCATGAAAGGAGCAAGACATTCAGGTTTGGATCTCTGATCATCTATTTGTACTTCCATATTATTGAAAAGGTTGCAAACCTTTACCTAGACAAGAGAAAACCCACAATGTCTCAGATTTCTCTTAAGGCCACTTTAGAGACCAGTGCAAGGGATGCCACGGATATGGATATTAAGACATTCAGGAACAAAATGCAGAATAGGTTTAGATTATCTGAGAAGATAGTTGACAAATATAAGGATACCATATGTTTCATGGTAGAAACATATTGCACTTGCATGGAGGCAGTTGGACCTAGAACCAAATTGATTCATCCTCTTGGTTATGAAGTAGAAGAACATGTGTTAGAAGGATATGCACAAGTTCTATTGTCTGCACCCAAAGATCCTAATGAGCCTAGGTGTGGGGCACTTACAGAGAGAAAACCAATGAAGTGGATACTATCTTACACAGTGCTGATAATAAAAGGAAAGCATCCAGAATTACATCTAACATACTAAAAGTTCATGGAGTCACTCAAGAAGATCTTAACAAAGCTAGAGATGCCAAGATAGAAAAAGAACTTGAGAAGGCTGAACATATCCAGAAGAAGAAGAAAGTAGAGAGCACCTCTACACCCTCTACCACCATTGATTTACACTCATCTCCACTGTCTACACCAAGAAAGAAGACTAGAGGAAGAAAATAGGCACCCACAAATCACCCATCCTCAAGGAACACTCAGAGCAAAGCAAAGAATACTCAAGCTCCTCCTGAGGTAGGATTTAGACCTAGTCTAAATTTTTTGAAGAACAAGATTGTAAATGAAGGTAGATGAGATACACTTTCTAAAATCTATGACGAGTATCTAGAAATTGGTAAGACTGAGATACATTCTATGATCATATCTCATATGATCAAGTTTAATAAGACAGTTCTTGAACTCAAGACAGTGATACCAGATCAGTTATGGAACTTATTGGAGATCATGAAAAGACATGCTATAGAGGAAGACATGAAGATTAGAGAAGAAACATTGGATACTCTTCTCCCTGTATGCTCGCATGATGAGAAGGCTATATTATTAGATCTGGTGAAGCCTCATCTTTGAACTAAGACAAGGACCCTAGAGATTATGAACAAAGAATATGAGCAGATAGGTAAAGAGACTGAAAAGGCATTTTCACAAGTGTTTATGGATAGACACATGTATCCACCAACAACACCTATAGAAAAAGTCACTCCAGCTCCT
The DNA here is from genome assembly GCA_018584345.1 of Thuja plicata. Taxonomy (NCBI): domain Eukaryota; kingdom Viridiplantae; phylum Streptophyta; class Pinopsida; order Cupressales; family Cupressaceae; genus Thuja; species Thuja plicata. The sequence continues at coordinate 3,101,076 of MU224596.1, forward strand.
CCAAAATAGGTTACAAATCCAGTGATTCAGATAGCGCCTATGACAGGTCCACAGGTTTCAGCGCCCACAGTGACAATAACTTCTGATACTGATAAAGACTCAGAAGACACTATAGTAGTTGATAATATAAAGATATCCATGACTACATGTGAAAAAGATATGGACAAAGTTGATAAGGCATTTGTAAGCACTAAAGAAATGTGCACTGATGATACATCTGCACAACAGGATGAAGTTCCCATCAATGATCCAATTGATATAAATGAAGTAAAAGATACTGAAGGTGATAAGACACCAATAAAAGAGATACTAGTAAAGGTTGAATGCATGGATACCAGTCATAACACTATATTATCACCATCCACTCAACCATCTACCTCATTGTTGTCAAGGCGAACTCCTGATTCAGCAAGTCTAGATGCATGGGGAGAAGAAGACCTAATTAAGATCAATGTTCTTGCTATAGAAAAAGTAAAAGAGAAACAAGTGATGAGGAACCCTCACTTTTTATAAATAGTAAACATATTGAATGACTTAGTGCCTGCTGATCAGAAAGTAGCCAAAGTCCAATCAGTTGAAGATGTGGGCAACATTTTGACAAACTTTAAATCACACTTTACAAGTTTAGTAGACTCTGCTACTAAGATTGCAGAAGATGAATACAAGAAGGAGAGACTGAATGATTTGGTAAAGAAGTTTACCTTAGACTTTAACTCCTTAAAGATTGGGCAATCCATACTAAAAGAATTGGCAGCTAAAGGAAAGAAACTTATAGCTAACTGCATGGACAGAGTGAAGTTCACCTCTGAGCACACTAAAAAGGTAGAAGAGGCAGAGTTACTGGTGGATAGCATCATAAAATTAGTCGAGACTTCCATGCAAGACATGAACATATGCAATAATGTCTATCAAGGACAATTGGATAAAATTGAGAAGGCAAAATTGGAAATCAGCAAGATAAGGATAAGACAAACCCAGTTGAGAAATGCACTTGCGCTTTCTTTAGCAGTCCTTAATGAAAACATCAAACATATTGATGACACCATGGTGATGCATAATCAAGGTCCTTGCATGGATCTGATGAAAATGGAGAAACTGACATATGCCTTATGCACGCATCTTCAAATGGTTGATGCTATGAAGGTATTTTGGTAGAAAGAGATCAAATCTCTTCAGATTGTGTACCCTAAAGTTTACATGGAGTAAGTATACAGAAGACTTACAAGTTTTTGTACACCTTTTCCATTAATGTCAAAGGGCAAGTAATATAGAATGTGTATATGTGGAGAAGTATATGTATATATCAATAAGATGTTATGATATACAGTCACCTTTTGTGTTTAGTCATTTTGAGCTTGGCCACATTCCTTTGTTTCCATAAATGACAAAGGGAGAGATTATTGGCAAGTTGACTTCCTGAGGATGCATGACTCATTTTGTGTTGTCATCATGGCAACAAAGTCATGTTTAGTTTTTGTCATGAAAGACAAAATAACTTAGTATGGAAAACAGAGCAGATAAGAGATACTCAACGATCAGCACATCAGCGCATGTGTGAGAGATCAATTGAGCTTATGCGCATTCAGATATATATTGTATGACACATGTACATTCTACATCCAGACACACATAGTACAGAACAACACTATGGCAAAGTTACAGGTAGATCAATAGACTAGCAGTCCAGAAGACAGAGCATGGAAGCTGACAATTGTTTTGATCAGCGTGAATTATTTTGTAATGTAATGGCTAAGCGCCTTTGGTTATATGTTTGTAATAATGTAATTAGCATTGTAGTAAACACGCTTGAGCTAACTTGTTTGAAAGCATTGTGTATTTTGTTTTAGGGCTGACTAGAGTTTTGTTTTGGGTCGCGCCTATTCGGATATGAACATATAAGTATGTAATATAAAGATATGTTACAAGCGTCAATTATTATGTAAGAGGAAGTTATAGAAGAGTAGTATAATGAAGTTAGTATATGATATAGCTCTTTAAGAGAGTGAGAGCATTCACGCATACACGGAACTAATCAGAAAACAGTGTCCTCAAAGCAGTTCACTTTTGATATAGTGTATATCAACTTTCAGAAGGTTGTAGCCTTCATCCTATTGGGCAGTGAGCCTAGGCAGTGAGCCACATACCTTTAACAGGGTTTTGTAAAAGACTCCTAACAGGGTCAGACCTTTAACCAGGTCATTGTACTTATATTGTAAAGACTACTTCTAATAGGGCAAAGGAACTTTAACAGGTTCATTATACCTAGTACAATATTTGTGGGTACTAATTCGCACCTGGGTTTTCCTCTGATCAAGGTTTCCCCGTAATCATATCATGTGTTATGAGTTCTTATGTTAAGCTTCATTCTATGTATGTTTGACTTATGTTTAAGTTGCTGAAAAGTAATTAATAAACAAACACTGATTCACCCCCCCTCTCAGTGTTTCCAACAGAGTCGTGCACGAATATGATCAAAGTTGTTGAGAACGTGACATTATCCATTGACTATGTTGAGGAAATGGAAGTATTAAAGATGGAAGATATTGCAAAATTTGCATGTGAAACATGTGCAAAACTAGATGCATTTCTGTGAATGATGAAAGAAGTATATTGTGATCATTGTTCAAATAAAATTCGCAATTCCATGGTCGCCTTTGAATATTATGTTATGTATTTAAATCATTACGGAGAATTATTTTATATATTGTCAGTTCTTATACTGGCTACGATACTTTTTACTTCATTTGAATAGTTTTAATGAGGCTTATATTTTCCCTTTTATGTATCTAAAGTGTACTACTATAATTTCAATGATTTGCAACATGTTTTGTTAAACTGTTTATTTGTAATGTTAATGGCTTTAAAAATGTGTCATAAAAATGATGCTTTTAATTATAATAGACTTATGGATTTAGTATATGAGGCACTCCATTTATTCTCAAACCCATATGGAAATTCTAACCATAACCCAAATCCTAATGATAATATCCATTGTGAGTGTAACTATTATTCCAATAATATTAACACAAATCTTAAACTTCAATCAAACCTAAACTCTAATCTTAATCCTAACCTTTATCTTTTAAATGAATCTTATACCCTAATGCTATCTGTCATCCTACTCCTAAACAAGATCATAGCCAAACTATAAAAATAACCCTAACCTAATAATGACATAAACCTAAACCCTTATTTTCTGACCTACTTGCTTCACTCTTACACTTAATAAAATCCTAATCATAATCATGATTCCATCCATAATTTAAATCTTAACCCTAACCATAATCCTAATATTAAACCCTAAACCCCTATCCTAACCTTCAAATCTAAAGCCAATCATAATAAAAACTATGATGTAAACCCTAACCTTAACTATAATCCTAATAATCCTTCTATTCCTAAACCCTCATCATTAGCCTAACCCTAATAAAAGTCATAAATATAATCATTAGCCTAACCCCAACCCTTCATCTCATCTCTATCCAAAACTTTAATCTTACTATAACCTTTAGCATAATAGTAACACTAACTGTGATACAAATTCTAACTCTAACTGTAAACCCTACATCATAATCGTAACCAAGACCTTAATCTCACCCTAACCATTAAGATGATATTATCCCTAACCCCTACACTTGACCCTAACTCTAACCCTTTCCCCTAAAGGTTACCCAAACCCTAAATGTAACCCTAACTATGATACTAACCCTAACTCTTAACCCTTTATCCTAACCAAAAACCATTCCTCTAACTCTAACCCTACATCCCAAACCCTCCATCCTAACCTTAAAAATGCCCCTAATCTTACCATAACCTTATCCCTAACCCTAACCCTAACTCTAACCCAAAATCTTAACATATTACTACTCCTAACTATAAACTATACACCCTAACCATACCTTATTCGTGACCCTACACCTCTTACTATGATCCTAACTATAAACCTAACACTAACCATAAAGATGATACTAATCCTACCGGTCACCCTACACATCAACTATAAAACTTAAACTCTACCCATACCTTGTCCCTAATCCTAACCCTAATATTATATCGAGAGTAATCGTTTTCGAGGTGCCTATTTTTATCAAATTACAAGGTTTGTGTGTGGATTAGGATTGATAAAAATAGATGTTTTGAAAAGAATTACTCTTCATGTTCTATATATAAAGATATATACAAACTAGTAATAAAGACTTTGTTAGAATAATTTCAATTTATGACATGCCATGAATCGTTAATAATGGGAAAAAAAAACTTACGCAGCTCGCACGATCTTTGCCAATGAGTTTTCGGTATTAATAAATAGTTACTTTCATTGGAAAAAACAATGATCCGAATGATTACATTCGCAGGAAAACATATATTCCATCTAATTCTGACCCCGTTACTGCAAACAAGATATTGACAGCCGCTGCTCAATTATTAAGCAGAAATATAGATATGTACTAGATATTTTCCCACGATTAAGATGTTAATATTTATTAACATAAAAATAATTACACGATTAAATAAACAAAACTGGTCCCTTTGCGATGTCCGACCGTATTTGTCTGAGATATGTTATCTAACTATTAAGACTTTTGGATTTGAATTGTTATAAAAATTTACAATACAATCAAATTTAGAAATTCTTAATAGTTATTATCATAGATTGTAGAAATCTCTTCTTTTTTATTGATATTTTTTATGGGAGGGAAATTGGTTTCAAATCAAAACAATTCGAGATATGAGGATCAAGCTTGCAAAGAAAGTTGTAGACCTAGCTTTCCTGAAAATGTGTCATAATTCTATTACAAAAATTTACAACACAATCAAATCCAGAACTCTTAATAATTATTATCATGTATTATGGAAATCTCTTCTCTTTGATATGTTATATAATTAAACGGATTAATACAATTCGCAGATAAAATTTCGTTCAAAATCGTGTAGCAGACATTTGGGATACCTTTAACCGAAATTGTATTTCAAGTAGCTAAGTCGGAATGTGCAGACTTTGCATCACTCGATTCACAGATCATCTGTTGTTCTTCTGCCATTTTTTTCTCGACCACATCATTCGGTCGATCGTTAATGGCTTCTCCATCTTCGGCTAATTTCTCATTCTCCGCCTTGGGTGCGGCCTCCTCAAAGATTTGATTATTATTATTACGGAAGTATCTTGCAGGAACGACGTCGCATGAAGAGCCAACCCTAATGGCAGCTGTTCGAATAGCCTCCGGTGTTGGATCTCTCTCTACATTCGCGACCTCCAAGTTGAACTGCGAGTCTGGGAAATTGAAAGATGTTGATTTGGGCCCACGCAGGCATAAGAGCGCGGTGTCATAAGCTCGAGCTGCAGCTTCAGCAGTGAAATACGAGCCCAGCGATATGCGCGATCTCTTTCCTGATCGAATCTCGGCCACATATTTTCCCCATTTCCTCTTTCTCACGCCTCTGAATCTCATTACTCTCTCTCCATCTTCTCCAACACTCGACATACTCTAACAATTCTGTGGATCAATCAAACTATGTGTAGTTTGTTTCAAACTTAAATGGGCCTCTTTTCTCTACAGTGTGGCGTGATCTCGTGTGAAAAGAATCAATATACAAAGGATACGCATTTCTTACTTAGTCGCGTTTACACTGTCGTACATTCGCCGATCCGCATTACCGTTCTCCGTTATTTGCCGCCAGCTGTGATTTCGAGGTGGAAGATAACTGGACGCTTTTCTTCGCCGCGTTTGGTATGCGAAACATACGCGGACGCGGCCGCGTCCTTTGTAAGCTGACTTGTCTACGGTGTTGGGATAAATGCTTGGCCGGTACACAGCTAACATTTATGCAATGTCAAGAAGGTCAATTTCCATTGAGATTCACGTGTAAGAAGTTGTAGAAAAAAAGGGGAAAAAAATGGATCACGGTTCTGGAAAAATATTGATTCATGGAAAGAGTCGGTTCGTTGACCGGAACTATATAAAAATTTGAGTGGATGAGGAACAATTAAAAACAAATATTAAATTTGTTAATTAAAACTAGCTTTGCACCAAAATGAGGTACGAAGATAGATGCAAATATCTCATAAAATATAATTAAATCAAAATAAAAAATTCACACAAATATTATTACAATATAATTACAACTATAAAATTCACACAAATTTTATTACAATATAATTACAACTAATTTTTTATTTTATCTTTTTGATCCATAATAGGTCGTAGCCATTAAAGTTTATTGATTAATTTCAACAAAGTTTTACAAATAATTCCTCCATTAAAACGAGCACTGTTAGGAAAGAATGGAGTCAAGAAAACCTCCAGTCTTGCCCGGGGATTATTATCCCAATAAAGATTACATATTTTGGGATATAGGGGCAGTCCTCTATTTACAATAATATAATGGATTCCCCTCGTTATGCTTAAAGTATAAACAATTACAAATAAATAGATGTCAAAACGTCATGTGTGCATTTTTGCACCTAATTGTTGTAATATTGCCAACTGTCTTGCTTTGGTTGAGAGATCATGCTTATTTTGTAGCCCGGAGTGTTCATCTGGCTTATATTGTCTGCTTGGGTGGGAGAACCTGCATGTATTGATCCTAAGCAAACATATATTGCCCATTCCATACTTCATTCACTCTTACTATCTTAAACTAAAGAACTGATAAAATCATAAGGAGGAGATGTTTATTGAATTATTTGGATCTTACTTTTTGAAAACCTTTGTTTTACCAGAGCTGGTTGTAAAGTAATACATTGTTGTTCTAATGTTAAATACTAATAGTGATAAGCTTGAGATAGAGCCTTACTATGTAAGAGTGTTCCTAATATTATTATATGTAAAATTAAGATTGATGCTAACTTGTGTGTCTAAGTACTTTTTAGCTTGACATATTATTATTAAACCATGCCTTTATCTGCTTTTAGTGTTGAATGAAAATTTGGCGAAGCCTAGGAGCCTTGAGAAATTAGTTGCTCTAAATAATCCAATCCCAAGACCACTGGTTTCCTCCATGCATTGAGGGGTTTCCCTATTTCTCTATGGCTACTTCTACTCTCGGGTCCCTTTTGTATAGAGTCTAAGAGAAGAGAGCATTAAATTTTGTATAGAGTCTAACAGAAGAGAGCATTATGCTTTCAAAGATCACTGATTCTGATTATTTGGTTTAAATTTATTGTCTCTATAGTTGTGCCCGCTACAAAGTAACCTAAGGGTTTGAACTAAATTCTAGTAACAAAGCATAAGGGTTACATTTAGATCTACACACATTAGAAATTTTACTATTCTCTAATAAGATAAACTCTCAAAGCCATAACAAGTTAAATCCATGGATTAAAGGAGGAACAATGCCAAATTCAGAATAGAGAGGTTGAATTTTATCTGACGCAAGCTTATTTCAAAAATGTATGGTGTTAATTACCTACTTGTCATAACAGTGGTGTTCGAATTGGGATCCTCTTTGGTCTATGTACCCTCTGGTTTAAGCCGCCTAAAGATCTTTATTTATGACTATACTTGTGACAACATAGGGAAGCATAGAAATTGTAACACCATAGGAAAGCATAACAATTTATACTATTAGCTACTTGTATTAGTATTGCTTGAATGTCTAAAAATTTAAACATAGTCTTAGTGTTCTATAGGTATTGATTGGTATATTGGATATATTGTATAAATTCTATTTGTTGGGGCCTATGCCTACCGATGATGGGATCTTATAGGAGTGTTTCTGATTGAGGTTTCATCAAATGTTCCTAGGGTTGATTATTGTTCCATCCATGCTGAGATAAGAGAGTTCATCAGTCCTCTTGTTTCTTTTTCTGTAAATGTGATTAAAAGTAATGGAGTTGAATTTTTCTGTGATGGTTAATGCTAATTCTAGGAGAGCTCTTAGTTTCCAGTTAGGTATAGATTGGGTGCTCAGAGAATTTATAGTTATGGCAAAGTCTCCTCCCATATAAATGTGAGTGATTCCCATTTTAATGCATAATTTGAGGCCCTCCACTACTGCATTCATTTCTACCATATTATTAGTGGTGCTGCTAACGCAAGGAGGGTAGGAAGAACCAGGGCCAAATGCACTCCCATATATCCAAACAAACTTGCAGAACAATACGGAAGCAACAACACAGAAAGGGAGAGAAGAAAGAACATAACTTTACATTATTTCATCAAACATCATACATGTCGGGCTGTAAGGCCTTCCCAGTTTCGGCCATATACATTCAGATCTTTTATAGAATAAACTTCATACATGCGAGGGGACAGACTTGTGATCTAAATTTTATAACCTGTAATCTTCTATTCCAAATTGATTCTCCCTAAATTATTGTTGCCTAATCTAAGAACAAGAAACCAAATATATACAAGAGTCCACCAAAGAGGTTAGTACTCAGCTCCTAAAGATCCAACATAGGAAACAACAAAGACCCAGAATTAGGGCCACACACATCCCAATGAGATATCATAACACTAATTATGGTATATAAATTAAATGAAGAATTTGACCAGAAGATCTAACTTCAAAAACACAAATCAGTAAGAATCAACCAAGCACCAGAAACAACTCAGTAAGAACAAACCGAGCACCAGAGACAACTTGGTGAGAACCCACTAAGACCTGTAGGTAAAACACACCACCGAGACCCATCAGTAAAGCAATACAAAAATAACTAACTGAGCCCGAGTGAAAATCAATTCTTCAACTGAGTGAATAAAGAAGCTACGAAGCACTTTACCGAGCAGTCTCCAACAAGCTACCGAACCAAAAAAAAACACATTTTTGGCTAATACAGGATTGCAAAGAACCCAAGATGCTCCTGCATCAGACACTTAGGGATAAAAGAAATGATTCTCTTATTCATGAGTCAGGTACAACCTGAATTGAATCCAACTCTGACTAAGAAATCCAAGACGAGTCCTCAATCGGTTTGTTCTTATATTTTACCAGATATTCCATGTTATCCCTTCCTCTTGTACTTCTTCCAACTCTCTATTTTAAAATCTACTCAACTTCCTCTATCTATTTCTTAGGATGATCACTTGGTACTGTCACTTTTTCATCTAGTTCATGATACTCATACAAATCTGAAATATTAAATATAGATGATATATCCACGTTAGTAGGTAATTATATTTCATATGCATTTCCACTGTCAAATCTTCTCAATATTTTGGAAGGACCAATTTTCTTCATTTTCAATTTACCATGTGTTCCAATAGGAAATCTTCCTTTCTTTAGATGAACCATAACTACATCACCAACTTCAAAAGTTTTTTTGTCACCTTAATCTATCTACACTATCCTTGTATTTTTTATTACTTTGCTCTAACTTATGTTTCACTTCCTTGTGAAATTTCTTCATAAAATCAACAAATTTCTCTCCTTCATCACTTCTTTTTTCTTCTCCAACAATATCTCTCAAGTCTAATATACGTCTCAGTTGTGTACCATTAATAATCTCAAAAGGTGTCTTTCCAGTACTTCTATTCTCTAAAATTTGATATGCCAACTCTACTTGTGCCAACTTAAAATCTCAATTACTCATTGTGTCTCCAACTAAGAATCTTAACAAGTTACCCAAACTTTGGTTTACAACCGTTGTTTGTCCATCAGTCTATGGATGAAATGTAGAACTATACTTCAACTCAGTGTCTAATTTATTCCAAAGTGTTTTCCAAAAGTAGCAGACAAACTTACTTTCATGGTCAGAGATGATACTCCTTGGTAATCCATGCAATCTGACAATCTCCTTAAAGAAAAGATCTTCTATATGTACTGCATCTGATTTTTTCTTACATGGTATGAAATATGTCATCTTAGAGAATCTATCCACAACAAGAAAATATGGAATCATTACCTCTTGCTATCCTCGGTAAGCCAAGAAAAAAATCCATGCTCATATCACTCCAAGGTTTCTCTGGAACAAAAATCAATGTATACAATTCAGTATTATGACTTACTCCTTTTGCAACTTGAGAAACTCCACAACTATTCACAAATTTCTGAACATCCTTATACAACTGAAACTAAAAATACCTTTCCTTAAGCAAACTAAGTGTTTTATCAACACCAAAGTGTCCAGCTAAACCACTACTATGTTTTTCCTTTATCAAATTATTTCTAATTGATCCTCTCGGTATGCACAACTGAATACCTTTGAACACAATATATTCTTGAATGAAATAGTCTTCATACTTACTTGGTTGATTTGGAATAGGTGCTATGCAAACTCCAGTCCACTGCTCAAAAAAATAAGGATCATTTTCACAGAAATACTTCATGTCATCTAAACAAAGAACCTCAATTTTCATTTTAGTCAACAAAGATCTTCTTCTACTCAATGCATCAGCAACTCGGTTAGAAAATCCACTTTTATGCTTTATCACAAATGTGAAACACTACAAATACTCTACCCATTTCTTATGTCTCTGATTCAACTTATTTTGACTACCCAAATACTGTAAAGGCTTATGATTAGTATACAACTCAAATTTAGTCGACATCAAATAATGTCTCCATTTCTTTAGAGCTTGAAAAATAGCATAGAATTCTTGATCATAGACAAAATATTTCCTTTTTGCATCATTCAAATTTTCACTAAAGAAAGCAAAAAATTTATTTTCTTGAGTCAACATAGCTCCTATTGTACTTCCAATTGCATCACATTCAACTTGAAATACCTTATTGAAATTTGGTAAGGTTAATACAAGAAATTTAGCAACCTTCTGCTTCAAAGTCTCAAAAATATTATCAACTCCATTTGTCCATTTAAATTCTCTTTTGTCTCCTCTCATTCTCTCAGTCATAACATTACAAATAGAACTGAAAATTGTGATAAAATTCCTCTAGAAACTTTCCAATCCATGAAACGGTCTTACCTTAGTGACATTTTCAGGTGTAGGCATTATATCATCCATCCTTAGTATAGGAAACGTATACTTAACCGTGACCTTATAGATTGATCTAGAATCATTGCACATTCTCCATTCACCATTCTTCTTAGGTGCCAATACAACTAGTACTACACATGGACTCAAACTTTCTTTGATTAAACCCTTGTTCACCAACTCATGAACTTGTCAGTTCAGTTCTTCATTCTCAGTTGGTGTCATCTGGTGTGGTGCCTTGTTTGGTAAAATAACTTCAGGAATCAGATCCATACAATAACTAATATTTATAGAAATTCCCTAGGTCTTCCTGCACAATCCAACTAGGACCCTGTTTCTCTGTTCGTAGTCCCTTCAAGATCCTAATTGTATCTTCTAGGATCTTCTAAGACCTATCCTTACTATCATATGACTCCTTCAATACCTCTCTAAAAGATGGGATACAATGTGCTTCACTTAGGTGTAACTACAGTTGATGCAATTTCCACCTCTTGACTCTTTCTTGGATCTATCCAAGTGCTTCTATTATCTCTTCTCCTCAACTAGTGTTGGAAGAGGATTCAATTCCTGCTAGAAATATTTTAGAACTTCATTTTCTCCCTTTAGGCTAGGGTATCAAGGTCTTAATCATCTATTTCCAATATTTTGTTCAGTCTTGGCTTTTAGGCCTAATAGATCTATTAGCCCTATTTAGCTAGTGTTTGATCCTTCTTTCAAAATATTCTCAAAAAACTGCAATAAAAAAATGTGATATTCTAACACCCTTTATTGAGTTATGAAAGATTTATCAAGTTTCATTTCTCCATGGTCTCTTTACAGATGATCCCTACTTTTAAGGGCTTTTAGGGCTAATTGATGCCTTCTGAACCAATCAACTAATTTTTTCCTCAAAATGTCGTTAAGTGGAATGGTCATGGGCTACACTTCCTCAAAGGTCTCCGTATAACCCTAAGGTCTTCCAAAATATACTTGGATCCACTCTTTCAATCGAACCCTTGCATCAAAAAACAAAAAGGCTCTGACAAGCTGCTAACCGGGTTGCTCTGGACTCGCCTAGGGATTGTTCATTAAAATAGAAAAATTCATCTTATGGCCTCCTCCTTAGATATCTACCCTATAAATAGGCTCCCTTAACATTTTTCTCAATCTAGTGATGATTCCACGATAGGGTTTCATTGGGGAGCCATTTTTAGATACACAGTCCTGAATAGACTACAGACTGGTTTATTTACAAAACAATTTAGAAAACTAACCTAATGAATTGAAAGAAAAATTAGTCCAATTAAAAATTAAAGATAACTAGAATAATTACATGAATCCCACTTGAATTTGGTGTATTCAATCCATTGAAATACTTTTCCAATAAAAATGTCCAATTATCACAAAAAACCAGAATAACAATTTAAAGGAAAAGTACTTCAAATTATTGCTCAAAAAACACTAACATCAGGAAATGGGCTTCTTGGGGATTATATACCATTACATTTCAGTTTTAGGTGGTTAAGATACCGACCATGCTAGAGGAAAAACTTTTTGTCTTTGTGGAGACAAAGTTGTCATGCAACATTGTAAAGTTGCAAATGTTGTCATGACAACATTTTGTCAACTTTTGCATTATGTCTCCTAACTTGTTCAAATCAAATTAGAGCCTTATCAAATGATGTAAAATTATTATAAAATTCATTTTGGTCTGAATTATCACGTTTATCTTGCATGGTGATAATTTTAACCCAAATTCCTAAGTTTAGGCTCCAAAGAGACCTAAAATCAAAACTAAACATAATCAACCAAAAAATTGGAATAGTCTAAGCCTAACTTAGATCACCTAAACACACACACACAAAAAAAAAAGACTTTATAAGGCCTTTTAAAACACTCATGACTTGGCTAGGGTTAGTACAAGACAAAACCAAAAAAATTAGGACCTTAGAGATGTCCTTGGTGGTCATGTACCATTCTTCCAAACAAAAAGATTTCAAACCACCACTTGACTGATCAAGTTGGAGTCTATGCCAAACTTTTTGAACTCTATTTACTTGATCTAAGTAGCCTCTACATCTCCTTGTCCATGCCACTTGACCATAAATTCCCAATATCCCTTCTTTCTTGTCTTCTTATGGATTGTTGAATCAAGAATCTTCTCTTCTTTCTTGGTTGGTGTAGAGGGTAACTGCAAGTATTCTACCTCTTGTATGACCTCGGTGAGAATTTGATCTAGATTAGGAGACCCTTATAAAGAACTAATTTTGCAACATTGAAGACAAGAGAAAGTCATATATATTCAGGGAGTTCCTCTTTGTAGGCATTATTACCATACTTAACAAGAATGGTGTAAGGCCCCAATATTCTCATCTGGAGCTTATTGGGCATTCCCTTCTTCAACCTTTATTTCTTCACGTGTACCATCACAAGATCTCCTACATGAAACTGACTATATTTATATTCCTTTTATCAACCTTATGTTTGATCTTTCCATTACTCTCTGCCAATGTCTTCCTTACTGAATCATGTACCTCCTTCATGGAATGGGCAAAATCCTCAACATACCCACTCCCTTTAGATCCATCTTTCAATTCTCTGGGCTCAAAAATCCCTCTAGGATGCCATCCATAGACCACCTCAAATGGACTTCTTCATGTGGTTCTATTGATTGTGTCATTATAAGATGATACTTTTCTTGTCCCAAAATGTGACCCCAAGTCTAACCATATTCTTTATTTAGGCATCACAGGAGATTACCTAAGCTCCTATTTACTACCTCAATCCAACCATTTGTTTGAGGTTTATATGCAGACCCAAAAGACAGATTGCTGCCAAGTTTGTGCCATAGTGTTTTCAAAAAAAGACTTATAAATTTTGAGACTCTATCCGATACTATATTGAGTGGTAGGCCATGAATCCTTACCACTTCCTTAGAAAACAAATTATCAATCTGACAGGCATCATGGACTATCTTACAATGTACAAAATGTATCATTTTAATGAATCTATCCACTATGACATAAATACTATCCAATCCCTATTTTTTTATTGGTAAGCCTACAACAAAATCCATGCTAAGGCATTCCCATGGTCTGCTAGGAATGGGAAGGGGTTGGTAGAGACTAGCATTGGAAGAATTTCCCTCATCCGTTTGACAAACAATGCAACATTCTACATACTTTTTGATGTCTTGATTCATTTTGGGCCAATAATAAATTCTTTGCACTAACTTTTGAGTCTTTTTGACCCCAAAGTGACCACTAAGGTCCCCATTGTGATTTTATTGAATCAAATTTTCCCTCATTGATCGTTTAGGGACACAAAGCTGACTACCCTTAAACAATAACTCATTCTGCAATGTATACTTAAAGAATTCACCATGAAAATTAGTTTGGTGTTCTTTACATACCTTGTATGCCTCTGTAAAGTCCGCATCTAGAGAGTAAAATACCTTGAAGCTTAAATTACAATGCTATGCAACTGAAATTATTGCATTGTCAAAAATCTCTTGCTTAGTGCATCAACTACCTTATTCTGTTTCCCTTTCTTGTGCTTGATATTGAATGTATAAGGCTGCAAGTATTCCACCCATTTCATGTGCTTATGACTGAGCTTATCTTGGGAATTTAAGAATCTAAGGGCTTGGTTATTAGAATAGACCACAAAATACCTAGGAAGGAGATAGTGCCTCCATTTTATCAATTCTTGGACTAGAGAATACATCTCTAGGTCATAGAAAGAGTACTTCCTCTTTCTATCACTGAGATTCTCACTATGAAAAGTCACTGGCCTCCCTTCTTGGCTCAAAATAGCCCCTATAGAAACATTGCTAGCATCACACCTAACTGTGAAAAGTTTTTCAAAACTTCAAAGAATTAGGATGGGTTGTGTGGCTATCCTCTTCTTTAACACTTCAAATGTATGATCATCTTGTTCATTCCACTAAAACTTGGATTTCATTCCACCTTTGGTGGTGTCTAACATAGGTGCACTTATAGCACTGAATTTCTGGATAAAATTTCTGTAATACTGAGCTAGACCATGAAAAATCCTCACCTCTGTGGTAGACTTAGGACTTGTCCAATTGATAATTGCTTCTACCTTCTCCCAGGTCCATTTTGAGATTCCCATGAGACAAAACAAAACCAAGATATACTAGTTCCTACTTCATGAAATCACACTTATCCAAATTTATCATTAGCTTTTCCTCATGCAACTTTTTAATCACAATTTACAGATGCTTAAGATGATCTTCTCTAGACTTGCTAATGATTAAAATGTCATCAAGACAGAAAAGTACAAACTTACCAATGCAATCCTTTAACACCTCATTCATAAGCCTCATGAATGTGGACGGGGCATTGGACAACCCAAATGTAATTACAAGCTACTCATACAACCGTTCAGTGGACTTGAAGGCAGTCTTCCACACATCTCCTTCTTTGACCCTAATTTGGTGGTATCCAATCTTTAGGTAAATCTTAGTAAATTATTTTTCATCCCCTAAATAGTCCATTAGGTCTTCTATCCCTGGGATAGGGAATCTATACCTAATGTTGATTCTATTAATGGAATTATAATTAGTGCACAACCTCCAAATACCTCTCTTCTTAGGAGCCAAAATAGTAGGAACAAAACATGGGCTTATACTTTTCCTAATGAGACTCAAATCTACAAGTTCTTGTATTTTCTTGGCAATCTCATCATTTTATTGAGGGTTTATCTTGTATGCAGCTTTATTGGGAAGTGTTGCTCATGGGATGAACTCTATTTGATGGCTAATTGCTCTTTTAAGGGGTAGTGTAGCTGATTGTCCATCACTTACAATGTATTTGAACTCCTTCAACAATTCTTGTACTTCCAAGGGGAGTTTTAGGGCTATAGAAAAAAATTTCAGCCCAACTGATAAGTCACGTGTTTCAAAGATTTAAGCTAGTTTTTGTGTTGTTTAAAACCCTAAGTGGATGTTTTTTCAAACTTTTAGTCATTGATCTAAACTCCTAAGGTTCTAGGGATGGTTTTAATTTTGAGCTACTTTATTTTATCATAAGTCTAGATGCTTTAAGTGATAAAATAATTTAGCTCAAAATTAAAAGCATTAAAATAAACCTACTTTAATCATTTTGAGCCTAATAAACCTAATCCTTTAATCATTTATCATAAGTCTAGATGCATTGCATGTATTTTTGAATTTTAAATCATTTGTCATGCAACTCCATTTTGATCCAATAAGAAACGCATTGCCTTAATCTCAAGATGCATTCGATCTACCATTTAAAGCATTGCACCTATGTGAAATCTTTCCCCGTGGGTCCAGACAAAGTAAGAGAAGTCAAAGTAAAAGGTAAGCACATTAGACTTGATCATGCGGTCAACACAAACCCTTAGTAAAATGATGATCAAGATCTATTCATCAAGGTATCATGCCTGAATGACACTTGGCATATGGCGGGCCCTATTCAGAAATAAAGAATAAAGTAAAGATGATGTAACTTAAAGTTAATCCAATAGTTGGCATAAAGCCTTAGGATAGAAATGCAGTTTGATTAACTATTAAGACATTGCATCTTTCCACCATGTGTATCAAGTGGGTCTAACTCTATAGTCAAGATAAGGTAAACAATGTTCATATTAGATCTAATTGTGTGGTTGGCGTAATGCCTCAGCCCAGAGATGAAAAATGTTTAACCATTAAGGCATTGTGCCCAGATGATGTGTGTCCTATCCGAGAGTCATTAAAATGGTTGTTAAGTAACCTGTGATCAAGTTAAATAAAATCTGACGGTTGGCATGATTCCTTAATCACAAGATGCAAAACAAATAACCTTTGAGGCATTGCGCCTCACTTCCACTTGTCTTTTATAAGTTTTTGGGGCCTGGAGTTATGAAGTAAATGGTAAGGTTAATATGTGATCAAGTGGTTTTTGCTCAGATGAATAATGTAAAGCCTTGAAAGAAAACATGATCATGATCTAGCTTTTAAGGAACTACGCTAGCACAACATGTGGATAAGTGATGGGACCCGACCCGAGGTAAAGAAAAGTAAAACACTGACAATTTTAAAATGATCCAACAGTGACCGTGAGGCCTTAAGATGGAGATGTAAGGAGGTTAACCATTGAGGCATAACACTTAAGTGACACATAGCATAAACAAGATCATGGGTCATTGGTTGTAAAGGAGTGTAAAGGAGTTGTAAGTTGACGTTAATTAGACAGGTAGCGCAAAGCCTCAGCCAAAAGATGATTGAGGTCTACTCATCAAGGAATTAGGCCTAAAGAACACATGGCCAAAGTAATGGTGGTCTTCTTTAATCATTTCTAGCCACAGGATTTAGTAGGAAGTTGCTGAGATCTATGATCACATTTCAAAATGGTAAAGCAAAAATTTCTGAGCCATTGGCCCGTGAAGATTCAAATGAGGAAAAATTAATGGCAAAGACAGTGGCCATCTTAGCGGGAATTAAATGATAAGTATAGTTGAGAATATGTATAAGATTTTATTGTCGAGTTTTTGAAAGCCATAATTCATGAAGTGATTGGAGCAGAGCTAAATTGCGATTTTTGTTGTCTGTTTTCAAAATTTTGTAGAACGGGTAAGTATTTCTCAGACTACATTTCTAAACATTGTGAATTGAATTGGTAGTAGGGTTTTGTGTTGTTAAGAAAGTAGACTTTTTTCATTCAAATTTGTAACCTTTTTTTTTAGAAACCCTAAATTAAGAATGGCACCGAGAAGAGAGATTTCAGGGAAAAATGATGATCAAGAGAGAAATGTATGTGAGGATTTCTTACACCAACTAAATAGGTCAACAAATGACAATAGTAAACTCAAAGAATTAGTACCCAGACATTATCGTTTGAAAATTGGGGAGGGTTTGTATGATAGGGGCAGATGGGAAAGTGATGCCAAAATTAGCATGCCTAGTTTGGGATTTTTTAAAGTAGCTTTCATCCTGAGGAATGCATTTGCCCCAAATAGTAACATCTAGCCATTTAATGTGTGGAAGTTAGTAGTCCCTAGGGTCTTCATAGATACAGATATATTAATCCCAATTGGAGAGAACTATGATAGTGTCTCCAAGGTTGTGACAGACATAAATGGAAGTGTATTAGTGAGAATCACAGCTGAGGAACTAAGGGAGGTGTTCCAATTAAATGATACCTCTATTCAAATGGATAATATTCTTATTAATCAATTACAAGAAATACATAAGGCTCAAATAAATTACGTCAAAGTGGAACCTTGAAGGAATTATTAAACAAGATAGGAGACTTTGTTTTGGTAGGCCCTAATACACGAGAACCATTCAAATTGGATTATTTCAATCCAAAGGCTAGAGGTATGTACAATGCCCTGAGTGATATCTTTGAAGAGGATGAAGAAACAAAGATGCTCATTCAGTATATGTTCATGATGGTTCAAATTTGTCATCCATACTTGGATATTATTTTTTATTTTTCCACTTATATTGTTGAATTGATTCCCCAGGGTTTAATAGGTATAAAAAATGCAAAGGTAGGTAGGTTGTTTAACTTGTATTCCATGTTAATGCATATAATTCTCTTAAAGAATATTGATGATTTTGAAAAGGTAATGGATCTAATGAGATTCAAAGATGATGAAGAGCTGCCAATCCAACTATGGAGTGCAGATTTTCATGAGACATGAAAGAGGCTAGTTTCATCACTTTTGACAGGTGTTTTGCTTCTAGGCTCAGAGGCTTATTATTCATAGATAATCCCACAATCACCATAGGTTTATTGAATCTTTTAAGACCTAAGGAATTTGTTAAACATATTGAGATAGTACATAATTGGGGTGATATCATCTTATACCCTATTTCAATAGTCTTTAGATTTTATGGATTTAGAGGAGTTCCAAATATACTCGCATATCAGGTCCCTATTAAAGTACACATTGCAGAAATAATTAGACAAATTGGTGGGCTACAAGAGGAGGACTTGATAGGAAAAGGGAAAGGCACCATATTACCTACTATTACAATTGTGCATCAACTTGTTATCACCAAAGGGGGATGGAAAAATCTACATAAATACCTTGAACGTTATCAGATGATTACATCATTTATAAGATTTGCTGACATTGAAGAATTCATTGATGATATATTTAGGAAAAGGACAAATAATTTAGTATTGGATCATCAATTTAACTTTCCAGAGGACATCATTAGAAATGAATTCAAATTACAATAGAAATAAATTAAGAAAGAAAAGTGGGAGGTCTACAAGAAGACCTTGTACTTTATGAAACATTTTGATAAAGGATATGATCTTTTGAAGGAGTTCCATCCCTGGGCTAAGAAGATTGATTCATTGATGTCTTTATTTGAGGATATCATGTAGACATTGAATCAAAAGAAAGAGGTAGTGATAAAATAAGAGCCAAAAAGGGCTAAGGCCATCCTAAGAAAGTCCACACATGGTAGGATTGTTCCACATGGGAGATATGTGCTACACCAGAAGCAAGGATACAATATTATAATGCAGAAGGGTGAAACATCCTATAGAGGCAAGTTGGAAACACATGTACATGATAAAGAGGTTTCTACGTCAAAAGGGAAGAGGGCCATGAATTTAGAAAATGAATTGATGCAATTCCCAAAGAATAAGAGAAAATAGGAAGAGGGACAAAAATTGGAGAACTTATATTCCTCTTCCCAATTGCTCTTACACATGGATGAACAAGAAATTGTTAAACAATTAGTTCTGATGGGAGATGGAAGACAGATTGTTATAACATCTCAATAGATGCAAGAAGGGATGTAAGAGGTTCCTAAATATACAAAGATAGATTTGAAAATTTATGAATTTTATGGAAAAGAACTGGATCCTATCACAAAATAAGCCAGTGATGACTTTCTATCAGATGATAAATTTATGAAGGCTAGCACATTTGTTCAGTTTTTTTGGAGAATTCATATAAATGAGTTCAAAGAAAAATGTCAACAAAGGCAAAAGGACCAGCTTGATAAAAACAAGGATGAAATTGAAAATGAGGTGAAATTAGAAATGATGGCCAAATTTGAGAAGATTAGTCCTAAAGAAGGCAGAGAGTTAGTCAGGCAAAATGGAGTACTTATCCTTCTAGAATGGGATATAGCTAATGTTGTAATGTTTGACGATGTTAGAAAAGAGACAAAACCATGTATTCCACTAAAGAAGAGGCTCAAAAATCATCTAAAGGAGTTAATTTTAGTGAAGACCATGCAATATTAGTAATGTGGTCTCTGAAAAGGAGGGAACACAAAAAGATTAATGAAGATACTTAGGTTGAGAAGGCAGGAAGTCTGCTAGTAGGAAGAGTTGCGGAAACTACTGGGGTAAAGGTAGTAGGCATAACATTGGAGTCTAAAAAATTTATTTTAAATGTAGCAGAGAAGCAAGAGGAAGAAATTCAAAGCTTGAGATAGTCTTAAAGGCTTATAATGATGAAAGGATGAAATCCTTGTAGAAGGATAAAAGAATTGCAAGATTAGAAGGACAATAGTTAGTCCAAGCTTCTCCACAAAAGGTAATAACGTAGGACCCAATTCAACCCTCTTCATCTAGTGCAATTATAGAATTTCCTCCCTCGCCCATAGAAGTTGGCCCTACTATAGAGGAAAATATGAAATTTGAAAAGGATAAGCTAGTAGTTGAAAGGACCAAATTAGAAGGGATAAGAAAAAGGTGGGATGAAGAAAGTATAATGTTCCATGAGGCACAAATATGGGTGAAATAAAGATATAAGGAAAAGATAAGCACAAGACTTATGCATTTTGTTGATGATTTTGACCCAACCTCTATTTACCTACATGGTAAGAAAATTATGAGTATACTAGATTCTTTCAATAAAGATAAAGGCAAATGGGATCAAATTATGCAAAGGTGGAGATGAAAGAAGGAAGAATTGAAATATTTTTATCCCTTATTTAAGAGGGAAGATAATGTGGAAATTGTGTTGACTGCCACATATAAGTTCTTCAAAATGCTAGTTGATTTGGATATAAGGAGAAGTATCATCCTTAAAAAGGTAGAGACATTAAGAAAGGAATATTCCAAAACCCATTATGATATATTCCCCCATCAAGTCAGGAATAATGGAAAGATAAAAAGGTAATCTTGGTGGATGAATGAGATGGGTGAAGAATTTGAAACCAGGACTAACAACATCATCACTCTAGAGAACACAGTTTTGTTTGTTCAAACAGTCAAAACCATTGAAAAGGCGTAATCATACTTTGGGTGTTTGAAAAAGGAAATTGAGAAGATAAAGGCCAATTGGGATAAATAAAGCAGCAAGAAAGATGAATTCATCAACTTCCCTTGTCCAAGTGATGAGGTTTTCACCACTTTGAAGGACAAAGACAATGCAGCAAACCAAGAAGAAAATAGTGTTGTATGATGAACACTAGATGACATGTCTTCCCATCATTTTGAACAAGATAAGCAGATGAAAAGATCATTACATCAGATAACCAAGGCAAAAAATTCCACCTAGAAAATTCTAAACATGTTTGAAGCAGTTACAAGGAAGAAGGCAGTCATAAGAAAAAATAATTAAATTTTTTTGTAACAAAGTGGTTATTATTTCACATATGTTTTTGTCTTTTGTATAAGTCATGTACTTTGTCCTTTATCCGTTCGATCTATAGCTTTTTGCAATCCTCTTCTATGAAAGGATTCCCAAGATCATTGGAAAGGGATATAAAATTGAGGATTGTAAGCATTTTGTAAAGTTTTCAGTCAATGGAATATAGCAGAAGTGTACTAGATAGGTTTCAAGATTAGAAATAAAGTTGAAAGATATTTAGCATATTATTGAGGAGATTATCTTTGATTACATCTTGTATATAGAAGTATGATTCTTTACACTTAATACAAAGATCCAGATTCCAATCTCTCCTATGGTGTTTTGTCTTATGAGTTATGAATTTTCAAAATCATTACCATAGAGTTTATCTATGCTTATGTAGTTGTTTTAAAATTTTGATCAAGGATCAAATTGAATTATACTCTAATTAATACATATATTCATCTTGATATAGTCTAGGAATTTATAAGGAGTATGGGTTTACGATAGTTGTGTTTATGGTCTGGAATCTATGATAATAATTGACTTATGCATATTGTATTTATTTTTAGAATATGGCCCAATGGATAAAGCACTTATCAAAGACTAACAAGCTCCATATTGTTGCATGTCTAGTTATATATTGGCTATGTTTCTGCAAGAAAAAACATAAAATCCATTATGTCCTATATCTTTTTATAATTTTTTGTGATCTATCTATCTCGTGCTCCATTTTATGGTTGATGTTCAATTGGTAATTAGCTAGTTGTCTAGTATCTCCCAGCTATGTTGAGTTTTGTGAGATTCGTGCTTGATTAATACCACATAGACTATTTGAAGGTATTGAAGGGTATCCCCCCTTGGTATAGTAGAACCTAAAGTGTAGAAGCATGGTATGAATGCTTTTTATTTGGTCCTTTTCATTCTATTGTAAAATAGTTGGAGTTAGCTTCTCTTAAATATCTATTACAAAGTAAAAAGGTTTTTGTTCGGTAATCTCAGCATAAAAAATACCAAAAAAATGGTGACTCTGCTGGGGAGATTGAAATTAATTTTTAATAAGTAATATAAGGTTTTTAAAGTTGAGCTAGACTCCTGGCCTGCTTACTTATATTAACTAGGCAGTTGACCATTGATAGTATAGAGTTATATTTTCTTATCCCAGGGATTTGCTCTACCATTGAAAATTTGGTGGGATTTTCTTAAGCTCCTTATTTTTATCTTCTATCCCATGAAGTCCTTTTTAGCACAATTCAAATCACTTAAATTTAGTTTATATTTTCCCAGCTATGTGTTGGGTGGCGAATCGAAGAAATCTTTGCAGCAATGCTAAGTAATAAATTAGTTTTATACACATTATATAAATATGAGTTATAAGATTACAACATCTAGGATGAAGAATTGTCCTAAGGATAATTTGCAAGGTGAGATCCCATCTACTTTTAGAGTTGGTGAGTCAATGAATGAAAATGCTAATGGGACTATTTCTCAAACATGGAGTCAAAAGAAGAACACCAGGATAGAGATCCCCATTCCACCAAATCTAGAGAAAGATGCATTGGAAGTTGAACAGTGTGTAGATATGGGATGGGGAGTCTATGGTGATTATTATTCTGAAAGTGAGAGAGGTGATGATGGACCAAGGTATACCAGGAAGATAATCCATAGTAAACCTCAAGGACATAAAACAAGATCTAGAAGTAAAAGAAGAGGTGAAGAGAATTGGAATGCCCCTAGTGCTCTGAGCTCTACCTCATCACAATGGCCTCATACCCACAACCACAATAGAGAAAGAACCATCATTGAGGGAACCATTGAATCTGAAACTACTCTTCCAGATTCGAAGGAAATTTTTGAAGAAGTTGGTGAATTAGAAAGGAGAATCCATGAGAAAATTGCCATAAGAAAACAAAGATAAAAGGAGAAAGAGGATAGGATTAAGAAATCTGAAATCAAATTTGAACAATTGAAGAGGAAATTGCTAGATTTAGAGGCAATAAATTCAACTGCTGCACCTGCAAAGATTCAATATGAGCTAGTTGTTCGACAATTGTATGATACACAAAATCCTAAGGAAAAGGCTAAGTAGAAAGTTGTAGTAATTGAAATAAATGAGCATGTAAGTAAAGGAAATCCAATGGACTCAATGTTTAGTTTGAGTACTAATCTATAAAGTACTAAGAGGGAGAATGATATTATAGCCAAAGAACATGAGAAAGCAGAATTGGAAGCTTCCAATCTGGAAATGAAAAAGAAGATTGATTTTTTCTAGCAAACCTTTGGTCCTCCTATTATTAATGTTTCCTTGGAACCTGTTACAAGTGCTAAAGTGCCTCTAAATTTAGGAACAAATATGCCACCACCAGCTTGTCCTGGGAATGCTACCACATCCAATGTTGCAACATCAAATTCCAAAGGTACCAATTCAATCCAAAAGACAATTATCTATGCAGAATGGTATATGAAAATTATTTTCCTTAGTATTCCAGGTTATCCTAATAAAATTCCAAAGAAATTAGTGATAAACTTCCTAAATTTAGTGGTAACAATGTTATAACATGTGAAGAAAACTTGAAGAATTTTATTTACATGATGGATGACGATAAGATTTGACATGATGATGAGATGATGAAATTTTTTGTTCAATCACTAACTGAGGATTCCAGGGATTGGTTTAGAGGTCTTCCCTATGATTTTCTAGGATCCATGAATGAAGTAAGAGAATGTTTTAGGAATCAATATGGTTATAAGAAAAATCAAGGTTTTATGTTGAGTGAGTTCAACAACATTAAGAAGAACTCAAATGAAGAGGTTGTTGAATTCAACATTAGAATCCAAAGAGCAATGCATAAATTTTTTCAAGTGATGAGATTGGACATTAAGGTATGTATCACAACTTATTTGAATGATTTTGATGCAAAGATGGGATATATCCTAAGAGACAAGAACCCTTGGAATATTAGGGAAGCATATAAGATAATAGTGAACATTGAAACAAACATAAGAGTGTCGGGTAAAGTAGTTAAAAGGGAAGATTGGAAGCCAACAAGGTTTTATAAAAAAAAATTAGACAAACCTTCAAGTGCTAAACCTAAAGTTGATGATAGTCTAAAGAGGATTCTAGATGCTCTGAAGGATTTAAAGCCTGGAGAGAGTAAGAAAAATAGGGCTTCAAATAATGAAAATTCATCCTATTGTAATTTAAATAGACAACCTAGGATGCAAAATTACCCTTACACTACCCAATGAAAAGATGGGAATCCTATTCTCCCACAACAAAAAGACAAGTTTGATGGAAAAAGCCCTGACCCCTTACATAAGACCACTATTAATATGTGCAAATATAATTCATGGTGCATGGCTTGCCAATACCCTCAGAATCTTGATTATTGTGTCATTGCTGCAAGAATATATGCAAGTGAAGACCAGGAGGATGATGAGAGGGAATTATATGATGATAATGGCTGTGCCATGAATTCATCACATTTGTAGGATGAAATGGTCTCTGATGATGAAACCAAAAAATAATTTGCATATGGCTCATGGAACATAAAATAAACATATTCTCAGCAAGATAATTGTGATATACAAGAATGTGAAATTGATGGTATGAGATGAAATGGTGAGAAGGGTGATGAAACCCCTGTTTATAGGAGAGGAATTGCTCAAATTACATAAAATATGGTTACTCAAGAAATTGGTAACTATAATTTAAGAAATAGAACTGTTGGGAATGCAGATTGAAAACCTGCAAGTATTTTTGTTAAAGAAACCAAAATTAATACCAAACAACCACAAGAAAAGGAAAAGTAGGATTAGGGTGCCAAGAAAGTTTTGGTTCAAAAGGAAAATAAACCTACTAGTCCAAATATTATGTATAGAGAAAAAAAAAACACTAGAAAATTTTGTGCCTCCTCCTCAAAAAGAAAATAAACAAAAAAAAAGAGGATGAGTCCAAATTAGCTTCTCAAATGGAGGATGAAGACTATGTAAATAAAAATCAAGACATAAATGATATGAAATATACCCCTGTTGATATGGGGCAACTCCTGTCCCAAATTACTGTTAAGGTTCCTTTACTAGAAATGATGAGAATAGGGGAACATAAGGAGAAGGCTTTAACATTGGTAAAAGGTGTTAGTTCAACAAAGATCCTTGGACCAGAGGAAAATAAGAAAATGTTAGATCCACAAGACAAACCTGCAAATATGTAAAATGAGAGTAATGAGCTTGTTTCTAAGATTCCTTAGATATATCTGGATACAAATATTGTTAGTACATCCTTGGGGACCGTAGATTGTTTTGTCCTAACTTTTCTTATACATGGAAAGATGTTAAAGAATTGTATGATCGAATTTGGAGCATCTAATACTGTCATGTCTACTAAGGTGATGAAATCGATGGGATTAAAGGTGGAGACACCACATGGGAGATGTTAGGCCATGGATTCTAGAGAAGTGATTGTTATTGGCACTATTAAGGCCTTGCCCTATAAGATGGCTGCATACCCTGACAAAATACTAACAATGAGTGTAATAGCTGTGGATATTCCTCCCAAATATGGAATTATATTATGAATAAATTGGAGTGATTAAATGGGAGGAAGTATCCAATGTGATCTATAATTTTCTACATTTAATATTTCTGGTGAGAACATTAAGGTGTCCAGAGCAACCAAAACTCCTCACATGATTGACGAAGAAGAAGATGACAACATGAACTATTTCCTAGACATTGAGATGGGATATTTCCAACTACAGAAAAAACAAGTTGAAGGAAAGTTACAACCTATACTGTTATCTGAGGCTGAAACTAATTTATCATAACAAAACAAGTTATGGGTTATGTATTTTGATGGTGCTATTTCTAGGGAGGGAGTTGGTGCTAGATTTTTGTTAATAGTTCTCATAGGAAAAAATTTCAAATTCTTGTTCTCACTATTATTTGCATGTACTAATAATGTTGTAGAGTATGAAGCTCTGTTAATAGGATTGAGATTGGATTCAAGACATGGAATTAAATTTCTTAGAGTTATTGAAGACTCTGAATTGGTGGTGTCTCAAATCAGATCCAAGTATGCTTCAAAAAATCACAAATTGAAACAATACCAAAATGTTGTATTGGATGAATTAGAAAACTTTGATGCTTTTGGTATTGATTGGATGGATAGAAGCCATAACATAATGCAAGAATTGTTAGCTAATATTGATTTAAGGCTGTAAGATGTTACATTTTCTGGAATATTTGAAATAGAGGTTCAATCTAGGCCTTCAATTCCAGATAATGTTGATAGGTGGCAACTTTTTGATGATGATGTGGATATATTGAGATTTTTGCATTATGAGGTAGACTTTTGAGATAAGGAAATATATTTAAGTGGATATGTAGAGACCATTGATGGAAAGGATACTATTTAGGTAAGGAAGTTCTACATTTAAAGTCAAACAAAGTCCCAAATGAATTATTTTTTCTTGAGAGAGATTTTGTGAATAAAGATAACCCATACTCTGTTAAAAGTGTAAATAAAACTGAGGATTTGGAGGAGTTGAATGTAGAAGCAGTTGAGGTTCCTAAAAAAATATTTATTTGAAAGAAAATGTCACGCAAAGTAAAAGAGGATATGATCAATCTCTTAAGGAAGTATAGTAAGGTTTTTACATGGACATATGATGATCTAAAAGCATACAATGAGGATTTGTTCCAACATGAGATCCCTCTGAAAGAAGATGCCAAGTCTTTCAGACAAAAGAAAAGACCTGTAAATCCCACATTGAGGACCAAAATGGAGCAAGAACAAAAGAATTTTAATGATGAAATGATAATTAAATCCATTCGACATTCTACTTGGGTTTTCAACTTAGTTCCTTGCAGGAAAAAGAATGGAGATATAAGGATATGATTGGATTTTAGAAATTTAAATATATCTTCCCTCAAAGATAATTATGCTTTCCCTTATATGGAAAATATGTTGCAGAGAGTTATTGGGTGTGAGTTGATGTCCATAATGGATGAATTCTTTGGATATAATCAGATCATGGTTAAAGAGTAAGAAAAATTCAAAACTGCTTTCACTACAACCTGGGGAACATATGTTTATGTAAGAATGCCCTTTGGCTTGATAAATGTTGGGGACACATTTCAGAGGGATATGGATGTTTCTTTTTCATATTTCTTGCAAAAATTTCTAGAAGTTTATCAAGATGATCTCATGACCTATTCTAAAAGGGAAGAGCAACATTGTGAACATTTGGAAATTTTGTTTGAAAGAGCTCTAGAATTTGGGATTTCTATGAATCCTAAGAAATATAATTTTGGGGTGACTAAAGGTAAGCTATTAGGGAAAATTGTTTAAAAGTAAGGAGTTAGAATTGATTAATAAAGAGTAGCTTCTATAGGTAAAGTGCCACTTCCAAAAAATGTAAAAGGTATAGAATCTTTCTTCGGTGAAGTAAACTTTTTGAGATGTTTTGTTACAAGCTTTGCTTAAAACAGTAGACCTATTTCCAAATTCTTGAAAAATGATGCAAAGATAGAATAGAATGGAGAAGCCACTCAGGCTTTCCAAGACATCAAGCAGGATATTAAGGATTTCCCTATTTTAAGAACTCCTGATTACTCAAAGCCAATGAACATATTTACTTTTGCATCATGCCACACTATTCCTGCTATTTTATTTTAGAAGAATTAAGAAGGATTTAAACAACTTATTGCTTTTTTTAGAAAATCATTGCAGGATGTAGGATTTAAGTATGATATTAATGAAAAAAGGAATATGCACTTGTAAAACATGTGAAAGCTTTTATATGTTATTTGGTAGGTGCTATAGTAATTTCTTGTTTTTCTTGAGCGGTAGTAAATGACACCTTCACACAAAAAGGGGTGTCTGGGAAAAGATGCAGATGAATTAAAAGGATCTAGGAGTTCAACATTGAGATACAAATCACAAATTGGTAAGAGGGATAGGATTGGCTAAATTGATGGCTAATACAAATTTAGATGTAAATCATATAAATACATTAGAAGAAGAGAAGAGGTCTTTCATGTGCAATCTTGGTCGTTGTGATTGGTACAAAAAAATTATTTATTATTTACAAAGAATTAGTTGTCCACCAGGAATGGATGAAATAAAGAAGAGAGATCTAAAGCTAAAATCCATTTGTTTTTCCCTAATTACGGATGAGTTATGGTGGATAAATCCTTAGAGGATATTATTGAAATGTATTGATGAGGGATAACTAGAGAGAATTTTGCAGGAGATGCATAATGGACTATGTGGTGGCTACTACATGGAAAATACCACTCCACACAAGATTCAGAGAGCCAGATTCTTGTCACCTACTATTTTCAAAGATTCTCATTAGCTAGTCAAGAGGTGTGATTCCTACCAACAATTTTCTGGTAAGTTAAAATTCTCTCGTAATGTACCTTTGACACCAGTATAAGTTTAGCACCCTTTCAACAATGGGGTATTGATTTCATTGGAGAGATAGAAAATAAGTCTAGTGGAGGGAATTCTTGGATAATTGTAGCAACCAATTACTTTACTAAGTGGTTTGAAGCAATCCCCACAAAAAGGGCAACTAGTAAAGTAGTGATAGATTTCTTGTTAAAACACATTATCACAAGGTTTGGTTGTCTATAGAGAATTGTGTCAGATACCGCTATGTGCTTTAAGTATGAAGAATATATGAGTTTTTGTCCTGAATATGGTATTCATAAATCCTACTCTACACCCTACCACCCACAAGGAAATGGTCATACATAATCTACCATTAAAAGTTTTTTTAAGATCATTAAAAGAGTCTTGGACAAAAATAAGAAGGCATGGGACTCAAAGTTTACAATGGTTGTTTTGGAAGACATAGTGACTACTAAAAAACCAATAGGATGTGCTCCTTTTGACTTGGTGTATGGGATTTAGGAAAGGTTTCCTCAAAGTAATTTAATGCAGATGTACAAGTTTGTGCAATTATATGATGATGACATTTATAATGACATGCAATTAAGAATTAATGACTTGATTGAGTTGGATGAGACCATGAGGGAAGCTTCTCTAAATAATTCTAAGCTTCAATTGCAAGTCAAGAACTTGTATGACAAAAGGGCAATGCTAAGGCAATTCAGTATTGGAGACTACGTGTTAATGTGGAATGTCAAATTGGAGGATAAGGGTAAACATGGAAAATTTGATCCAATCTTGTTGGGACCACATGTCATCCATGAAAGGTATGGACATAACTCTTATTTATTGAAAGATCTGGCTGAAAAAAAATTAGATTGCCAGTTCATGGACATTTATTAAAATTATACTTCTCATGAAATCTAATTATCCATGAACAGTAGGTTTTTTATATAGATGGTTCTTCTACAGTTGGTTATTTTTGTTTCTTGAGTAGTTTTTAGTTGCTGTTGTGTGAGTGTGTTAGTTTCTTTTTCTTAGTTTGGT
Organism: Thuja plicata; assembly: GCA_018584345.1. Classification (NCBI taxonomy): domain Eukaryota; kingdom Viridiplantae; phylum Streptophyta; class Pinopsida; order Cupressales; family Cupressaceae; genus Thuja; species Thuja plicata. The sequence goes on from MU224596.1 coordinate 3,130,956, forward strand.
CTTCTTTTCACTGAGATTCTAGAATCTTGCAATACCTATAAGAGGCATTCATCCCCAATTAGAGCCACTATTAGGGCTATACAAAAAAATTTAAGCCCAACTGATAAGTTAGGTATTTCAAAATTTTAAGCTAGGTTTTGTGTTGTTTAAAACCCTAAGTAGTCATGTTTTCAAGCTTTGGGTCATTGATATAAAATGCTAAGGTTCTAGGGCTAGTTCTAATTTTTAGTTACTTTATTTTATCACTTAAATTCTTACAAACCCATGTGTTTATTTTATCATCAGACGGGGCCATACTTTTGTTTATCCTAATAGACCTAACGCTTTAATCATTTATCCTAAGTCTAGATGCCCCGCAAGCCTTTTTAATTTTACATCATGTGTCATCCAACTTTGATTTGATCCAATGGAAAACACATTGCCTTAATCTCAAGATGTGTTTGATCTACCATTCAAGGCATTGTTCCTGTGTGACATCTATCCCAGTGGGTCTGGATGAAGTAAGAGAAGTCACGGTAAAAGATAAGGACAATAGACTTGATCGTGTGGTTGGCGCAAACCCTCATTAAATATATGATCAAGATCTATTCATCAAGGCATCATGCCTAAGTGACAATTGGCATATGGTAGGCCTTGTTCATCGATAAAGAATAAAGTAAAGATGATGCAACTTAAAGTTCATCCAATGGTTGGTGTAAAGCATCAAGCTAGAGATGCAGTTTGATTAAGTTTTAATTCATTGTGTCTTTCTTCCATGTGTAACAATTGGGTCTGACTCTGTACTTAAGATAAGGTAAACAATGTTCATATTAGATCTGATCATGCAACTAGCGTAATGCCTCAGCCCGGAGATGAAAAATGTTTAACCATTAAGGAAATGTGCCTAGATGATGTGTGTCCTATCTAGGATTCAGTAAAATGGCGGTTAAGTAACCTGTGATCAAGTCAAATCAAATATGATGGTTGGCGTGATTCCTTAATCAAAAGATGTAGAATAGATAACCTTTGAGGAATCACACCTCGCTGCCATGTATATTTCATAAGTTTGTGGGGCCTACAGTTACAAAGTAAATGGTAAGGTTAATATTTGATCAAGTTGGTTTTGATTGGATGAACAATGTAAAGCCTCAAATAAAATATAATCGCGATCTATCTTTTAAGGCATTGCGGTAGCACGACACATGGATAAGTGATGGGACCCAGCCAAAATTAAAGGAAAGTATAACATTGATAATTTTAAAAGGATCCAATGGTGACCGTGAAGACTTAAGCCAGAGATGTAAGGAGATTAACCATTGAGCCATCACGCTTAAGTTACACATAGCATAAAAGAGATCATGGGTCATAGGTTTTAAAGGAGTGTAAAGGCACTGTAAGTTGATGATAATCAGATGGATAGCACAGAGCCTCAGCTAAAAGATGATTGAGATCTACTCATCAATGCATTGTGCCTAATGAACACGTGTCCAAACCTATGGTGGTCTTCACCAATCATTGCTAGCCATAGGATTTAATAGGAAGTTGCTAAGATCTACAATCATGTTTTAAACTGGTAAAGAAAATATTTCTGAACCGTTGGGCCGTAAATATTTAAATGGGGTGAAAGTAATGGAAAAGAGTGTTGTCATCTTAGTGGGAATTAAATGCTAAGTATAAGTGAGAATATGTATAAATTTTTCTTGTCACATTTTCAAAAGCCATAATTGATGAAGTGGTTGGAGTAGAGCTGAATTGCAGTTTTTGCTGTCTGTTTTCCAGCTTTTGTAGAACAGGTAAGTTTTTCTGGGAGTACATTTTTGAACATTATAAATTGAATTGGTAGTAGGGTTTGGTGTTGTGAAGCAAGTATACTTTTTGCATTCAAATCTGTTACCTTTTGTTTTAGAAACCCTAAATTAATAATGGCACCCAGAAGAGAGATTTCAGGAAAAACTAATCATCGAGAGAGAAATGTATGTGAGGATTTCTTACAACAACTAAATAGGTCAATAAATGACGCTACTAAACTCAAAGAACTAGTGCCCAAACATTCTCATTTGAAAATTGGACAGGGTTTGTATGATAGGGGCAGATGGGTATGAGATGCCATAATTAGTATCCCTAGTTTTGGACTATTTAAAGTAGCTTTCAGCAAGAGATATGCATTTTCCCCAAAGAGTAGCATCTGGTAGTTTTATGTGGGGAATTTGGTAGCCCCCGGGGTCTTCATGGATATAGATATATTAATCCAAATTGCATAAAATTATGAAAGTGTTTCAAGGGTTGCGAGGGACATAAATGGCAATGTATTCGTGAGCATCACAGCTGAGGAACTAAGGGAGGTGTTACAATTCAATGATACCTCTGTTCAAATGGAGAATATTGATAACGATCAATTCAAGGAGATATATAATGCTCAAATAAATTACCTCAGAAGTGGACCCTTGAAGGAATTCTTTAACAAGATAGGAGACATGGTTATGGTAGGGCCTAATACACCAGAACCATTCAAATTGGATTATTTCAATCTAAAGGCTAGAGGTATGTTCAGTGCCCTGAGTCATGTTTTTGGAGAGGATGAAGAAACATAGATCCCCATTCACTATATGTTCATGATGGTCAAAATTCTTCATCCACACTTGGCTATTACTTTTGATTTTGCCACTTATATTGCTTAATTGATTCACCAGGGTTTAATAGGTATAAAAAATGCAAAGGTAGCTAGGCTATTTGGCAGGTATTCCATGTTAATGCATATGACTATGTTCAAGAATGTTTATTATTTTGAAAAGGAGATGGCCTGGGTAAGTGCAAGAAGTTGGGTGCCAATTTGGTGGAAGTCTTGTGGACTTGAATTATGCCGCTAGAAATGGGCACCTATTTTGAAAAAAATGGGTGCCCATCTTAAGCTCGGACACCCGATCCAAAATTCAAAAAATGGGTGCCCATTTTTTTAAAAATGGGTACCCATTTTTTTTCAAAACAAGTGCCCATTTTTTAATTCTTATTTTTTTTTAAGAAACGTATTTTTCTATGCCAATTTATTATATTTAAGAAAAGGGTACAAGTTTCTAAACATGTGCACATTTTTTAAATTTATTATTTACAAGACCACCCTTTGCATTGGATTTTGGTTTGGGACAAGCTTGGTGGGACCAAGCCTATGCTGGACCTCAAAAATAATGACCAAGGCATTTGAATACCAGATTTTTGTCTTGCCGTAATTTTTTGAGGGTCTTCCCAATCAAATTTTTTGACGAAATGAAAACCCATTAGAGAACTTACTTTCTAGATTTCTAAAATATAAGTTTTATAGTAATATGATCAATTTTACTATTTTTACAATATTCATTAATGAAAAGTCATAGCTAAACTTAAAATAGTAAAGTTCACTAAGACTTTAATAACTTTTGTGTTTATATATTTTTTAATAATAATTTATATGACATCAATCTACATAGAATTTCCTTGAAAATATTTTTTATTTTTTGAAAAAATGTGAAGTTTTCATTAAATTATGGTGGTCATACAATAGAGGTTTCAAAATTATATTTTATAGTCAATTAAAATTTAATTAATATATATATATCAATCTTTGGTGTTGTAGGTATCTTTCCCTAGAAGGATTCACAAAAATTCATTTATTTAGGTCAAAATATGGTGGTTGTACATGTGTGTGGTATGGTCCTAAAAGAGACATTTTGAAAAAGTAGTTTTGAAACATACCTACTAAAAAAAGCTTTCTACAATGTGGGTATTCAAATACATTAAATATTTGAAAACAAGACTTTGAGTACTACATTTTCTATTAGTGAAGTGTTTTTAGATTCAATCTCTAAGTGCCTCAAATTTTGACATAAATTGACAGCAAATTTGAAAAATAGGGATGACACTTCCACTTTTTGCCCAAAAAGTGGACTAAACTTCTTGCTGGCACCCATGAATCTAATGAGATTGAAAGATTTTGAAGAGATGCATGTTCAATTGTGGAGTGTAGATTTGTCATGGAATGGGAAAGAGGCCAGTTTCATCACCTCTAACAAGTGTTTTTCTTCCAGGCTCAGAGCCTTATTATTCACAGACAATCCTAGAATTCCCAAAGGTTTATTGAATATTTTAAGACTAAAGGAATTTGATAAAACTATTGAGATAGTACAAAATTTGGGTGATATCATCTTATACCCTTTTCAATAGTCATGAAATTTTATGGTTTCAGAGGAGTTCCAAATATACTCCCATATCAGGTCCCTCTTAAAGTAGGCATTGCAGAAATAATCCAACAAATTGGTGGGCTACAAGAGGAGGCCTTGATAGAAAAAGGGAAAAGCATCATCTTCCCTACTATTACAATTGTACACCAATTTCTTATGACCAAAGGGGGATGGAAACATCTACATAAATACCTTTAACCTCATAAGATAAAAACATCAGTGATAAGATGTGTTGACACTGAAGGATTCATTGGTGATATATTTAGGAAAAGAACAAAATGTTTAGTATTGGATAGTAAATTTAACATTTTGGAGGACATCATCAGAAATGAATTCAATTTAGAAGAGAAAGAAATCAAGAAAGAAAAGTGGCTGATCTACAAGAAGACCTTGGACTTTGTGTAGCATTTTGTTAAATTATATGATCCTTTGTAGGAATTCCATCCCTGGGCTAAGAAGATTGATTTATTGATGTCTTTATTTTGAGGATATCATGCAGACATTGAATCAAAAGAAAGAGGGTGTGATAAAACTAGAGCCAGAGAGGGCTAAGGCCATCCTGAGAAAATCCACACATGGTAAGATTTTTCAACCTGGGAGATATGTGCTACACCAGAAGCAAGGATACAATATGATAATGCAAAAGGGTGAAATATCCTATAGAGGCTAGTTGGAAACACAAGTACATGATAAAGAGGTTTCTACCTCAAAAGGGAAGAGGGCCATGAATGTAGAATCTGAATTGATTCCATTCCTAAATAATAAAATAACAAAGGAAGAGGGACAACAATTGGAGAACTTATATTCCTTTTCCCAATCCCGCTTATGCATGGATGAACAAGAAGTTTCCAAACAATTAATACAGATGGAAGATGCAGGACAGATTTTTATAACATCTCAAGAGATGCAAGAAGGGATGGTAGAGGCTCCTAAACATATAGAGATGGATTTTACAATTACTGAATTTGTTTGCAAAGAACTGGATCCTATCACCAAATAAGCCAATGATGAGTTTCTGTTAGATGATAAATTTGTGAAGGCTAGGGCATTTGTTCAGTTTTTATGGAGAATTCATATAAATGAGTTCAAAGAAAAATGTTAACAAAGGAAAAAGGACCAATTTGATAGAAATAAGAATTAAATTGATAATGAGATGAAACTAGAGTTGATATCCAAATTTGAGAATATTACTCCTAAAGAAGGCAGAGACTTAGTTAAGAAAGTGGGAGTACTTATCCTACCCGAAAGGGATATAGCTGATATTGTAGTGTTTGATGCTGTTAGAAAAGAGCCAAGAACCATGCATTCCACTAAAGAAGAGGCTCACCAAGCATCTAAAGGAGTTAATTTTAGTGAATACTATGTAACATTAGTAGTATGGTCTCTGGAGAGGAGGGAACACAAAAAGACTAATGAAGACACTCAGGTTGAGCAAGTAGGCAGCCTGCTAGTAAGAAGAGTTGCAAAAATGTTTTGGGTAGAGGTAGCAGGTATAATATTGGAGTCTACAAAATTTGGTTTAAAGGGAGTAGAGAAGAAAGAGGAAAACATTCAAAGCCTAAGAACCAAGCTAGAGATAGTCTTAAAGGATTATAATGATGAAAGGATAAAATCCTTGGAGAAGGATAAAAGAATAGCCAGATTAGAAGGACATAAGTCAGTCCAAGATTCTCGACAGAGGGTGATAACATAGTACCCAAGTCAGCCCTCTTCCACAAAGCCCAATTATAGAATTTTGTCCTTCCCCCATACTAGTTGCCCCTACTAGAGAAGAAAAAATGAAATATTAAAAGGACAAGCTAGTAGCTGAAAGGACCATATTATAAGGGATAAGAAAAAGGTGGGATGAAGAGAGTGCAAATTTCCAGGAGGCACAAACATGGGTGAAAAAAATATATGAGGACAAGATAAGAAGAAAACTTATGCATTTTGATGATGATCTGGACCCAACTTCTATTTACCTACATGGTAAGAAAATTATGAGTATACTGGATTCTTTCAATAAGGACAAAGACAAATGGAATCAGATTATGCAAAGGTGGAGAGAAAAGAAGGAATAATTGAAATATTTTAATTCCTTATTTAAGATGTAAGATGATGTGGACATTGTGTTGACTTCCACTTATAATTGCTTCAAAATTCTAGTTGATTTGGATATAAGGAGAAGTATCATCCTTAAAAAGGCAGAGACATTAAGAAAAGAATATTCCAAAACTGATTCTAAAATATTTCCCAATCTATTCAGGAAGAATGGAAAGATAATAAGGGAAGCTTGGTGGATGAATAAGATGGGTGAATAATTGGAAACCATGACAAACAACATCATTACTCTAGAGAACACACTTTTGTTTGCTCAACCTATCGAAAGCATTGAAAATGCCAAATCATAATTTGGGTTTTGGAAAAATGAAATTGAGCAGATAAAAGCCAATTAGGATGAATTGAGAAGAAATAAATATGAATTCATCAACTTCCCTTTCCCAAGTGATGAGGTGTTCACCTCTTGGAATGATAGATACAATGCAGCCAAACAAGAAGAAAATGATGTTGTATGATGAACAATAGATGATAGGTCTTCCCATCTTTTTGAACAAGACAAGTGGATGCAAAGATCATTACATTAGAGAACCAAGGAAACAAATTCAACATTCCAAATTTTGGACAAGTTTGAAGCAGTTACAAGGAAGCAAGCTGTCAGAGGACAAAATATTTCAAAGAATCTTGTAACAAAGTGGTTATTATTTCACTTATGTTTTTTTCTTTTGTATGAGTCATTAATTTTGTCCTTTATAAAATTGACCTATATCTTGTTGCAATCCTCTTCTATAAAAAGATTCCCAAGATCATTGGAAAGGACTGTAAAATTGAGGATTGTAAGCAATTTGTAAAGTTTTCATTCAAGGGAATATTGCAGAATTCTACTAGATAGGTTTCAAGACTAGAAATAAAGTTGAAAGGTATTTAAAATATAATTGAGGAGGTTATCGGTGATTACATCTTGTATACATAAGTATGATTATTTACACTTAATATAAATATCCAGATTCCAATCTCTTCTATGGTATTTTGTCTTATGAGTTATGAATTTTCCAATTCATTAGCATAGAGTTTATCTTTGTTTATGTAGTTGTTTTAGAGTTTTGATGAAGGATCAAATTAAATGATTCTCTAATTAGTACATAGATTCATCTTGATATACCCTAGGATTTTATAAGGAGTATGGGTTTGGAATATTTGTGTTTATGGCAGGGAATCTCTGATAGTAATTGACTTCTACATATTGTATTTTTTTAGAATATGGTCCAATGGATAAAGCACTGATCAAAGACTGATAAGTTCCATATTGTTGCATGTCTAGTTATATACTAGCTATGTTTCTAAAAGAACAAACATAAACTCCATTATGTCCTATATTTTTATAAGTTTGTTATGATCTATCTATCTTGTGCTCCATTTTATGGTTGATGTTTAGTGGGTAATTAGCCAGTTATCTAGTATCTCCCATTTATGTTGAGTTTTTTGAGATTCGTGCTTGATTAAAACTACATATACTATTTGAAGGTATTAAAGGGTATCCCCCTTTGTATAGAATAATCTGAAGTGTAGAAGCCTGGTATGAATTCTTTTTAGTTGGTCCTTTTCATTCTATGGTGAAATAGTTGGAGTTGGATTCTCTTAAATATCTCTTAGAAAGTGAAAAGGTTGTTGTTCAGTAATCTCAGCATAAAAAACAACCAACAAGGAGCTCTATCTTCTTCACTGTCTTCTCTGCCTTTTCATCCTTGGGATTCAAAACTAGTGCATATCCTACTCCTTCTCCCACCCCTAGAGCTTATAAAAACACTTTTTCACTTACTAACAGATTGTTATGGCCCATGGATTTAATTTCTCCTTCATCTAGTAGAGATTGGATTTTAAAGGTTACACCATCCTTCTTGAATGAGTAAGCATTCTTGGCTCCATCAGGCATAGCTTGTCTGTCAAATTTCCAAGGCCTTCACAATAGGAGGTGGCATGAATCCATTGGAAACACATCACATAGTAACATATCCTTGTATCTTCCTATAGTGAAGTCCACCCATGCTTATTTGTTTACTAGGACATGTTGTTCTTTGTTCAACCATGTAACTTTGTATAGATTGTTATGTGGAATACTCTGCATTTTAAGTTTGCTAACCCTATTCAGTTAACCCTAAGTCAATGATGAACTTGTATACTTTTCCCAAAATCTAGCACTTCATTATGAATAGTTCTCTTCTTTGGTTCAGTTCTTCTCTCATTGGCTCTTTGATCAGTGTCCTCCTAATCTTCAAGTTTTCCCCTTCTTCAGATTCTAAGGGTACCTCTGCATGTTTTTTACTAGTAATGGACTTTGGTTGGAAAAAAATTAACTCTTTTGTCATTCCGTTGGGATGTAGACCCTTTCTCTGGACACCTATAAGAAAGACATCCCAATTGATTGCAGTGATAACACTTCATTGTTGAAAAATAGGAACCTCTTCCTTGCTCATTGTTTCTTCCTCTCCAATTTCTATTTGAGCCTCTTCCTCTATTGAAGCCACCTCTACTAGAGCTTCCCTCATGTTGTTTAGTCAATTTAGTTTCACCTTGGTTCTTTGGCTCTATACTCCTACCACCATAACCTCTCCTCTAGCCTCTTCCATGTCTTCCTCTTCCTCTACCTCTATTATTTCCTAAATCTTGTTTCTTCTTCAGCTTTTCTTCCACCTTAAAATCCAATAGTGGCATCTTTGTACTGTGGTAGGGATTAGGAGTCTAAGTTCATCTTGTATAGTCCACCTTAAGCCAATTAAGTACCTGGATACCTTCACACTCTCATATTCTACAACTCTAGATCCCATTCATACTTTTTGAAACTCTTTTGTATACGAGTTAACATCAAGTCTTTTTATCTCAAGATCTCTCTTTTTTTATGCAACTGAATCTCATAGTCTTCTAGCACATATGCCTCTCTAGTTTTAGCTACCATAGCTTTCCAAGTGGCAATGGGTTTCTTTCATTCTTTCTCCCTCTCATATTGGATGAATTTACACCAAGTGAGTTAAGAACCTCTAAGTCTTTCTTTAGCCACTTTCACTTTTTGGGCTTCTATTATCCCATCACATTTTAAATAGTTCTCAAGTCCTTCAATCTAATCTAGAACTACTTCTGGTTCCATTTTCCCACTAAAGATTGGGATACCCTCCAATGACTTTCCATTTAAGGATTTTAATACTTTAAAGAAGGGTTCTTAAGTGAGGAAAAGTTTTATTTTAGGGAAATCATAATCTATAGCTACCTCTTAATGCTTTCGTTGAACCTTATCTTTTACTTCCTTAGTCTTTTCTTCTATTTGGTGCATTTTTTTTCTCTAATTGAGACAATCTATCCCTGAGCAATCTATTCTCTTCTTATTGCTCATCCACTTTCTTTGCTATATCTACATTATTCACCATTTTATACTCTCCTACTAACTCTTCCAAATGAAACATTCACCACAAGCCTAATCTTGTAGGCTCTGATATCAGTTTGATAGAAACTCCCTAAGTGTACCTGCACAATCAAACTAGGACTCTCTCTATATATTTGTAGTCCCTTCAAGATCCTAATTATATATTCTACGATCTTCTAATCCCTCTCTAAACTATTATATTATTCCTTCAATGCCTATCTAAGATATAGGATACAATGTGCTTCACTTAGGTGTAACTATGAATGATGCAATTTCCACCTCTTAACCCTTTCTTAGATCCATACAAGTGATTCTATTGTCTCTTATCCTAAAGTAGTGTTGGAAGGGGATTCAATTCCTTCTATAAATATTTTAGAACTTAATTTTATCCCTTTAGGCTAGTGTATCAAGGTCTTTACCATCTATTTCCAATATTTTCTTCGAACATGGCTTGTAGGTCTAATAGGTCTATTAGCCCTATTTGAATAGTTTTTGCTCCTTCTTTCAAAATCATCTCAAACAACCCCAATATAAAATGTGATATTATGAAACCCTTTATTGAGTAATGCAATATTTATTAGGTCTCATTTCTCCATGGTCTTCGTATAGGTGGTCCCTACTTTTAAGGGATTTTAGGCCTAATTAGTGCCATGTGAACTAGTCAACTGATTTATTCCTCAAAATGTGGTTAATTGGACTGTTCATGGGCTAAGATTTGTCATAAGTCTCTATATAACCCTAATTTATTCCAAAATATTTTTGGATCCATTCTTTAAATCAAACCCCTGAATAGAAACACAAAAAGGCTCTGACAAGCTCCTAACCGGGTTGCTTTAGACTCACCTAGGTATTGTTCATTAAAATAGAAAAAATCATCTTCTGGACTCCCCCTTCCATATGTACACTATAAACAGTCTCCCTTAAAATGTTCCTCAAGCCTATGATGATTCCACATTTGGGTTTGATGGGGGAACCATTTATATATATATAGTCCTGAATAGACCAGAGATTGGTTTATTTACAAAACAATTTAGAAAACTATCCTAATGAATTCAAAGAAACTTCACTCTAATTAAAAATGAAATATAACTAGCCTAATTAAATGAATCCAAAATTAAGTTGGTGGATTCAATCCATTAAAATAATTTTCTAGTAAAAAATGTCTAACAACCACAAAAAACCATAATAACAGTGTAAAGGAAAAGTACTTCAAATTCTTGCTCAAAAAAATATAACCTTGGGAAATGGGATTCTTGGGGCTTATATACCATTAAATTTCAGGTGCATGTGGTTAATATATTAACCATTCCCTAGGAAAAACTTTTTGTCTTCATGGAGACAAAGTTGTCATGCAACATTGCAAAGGTTTAAATGTTGTCATGACAACATTTTGTCAACTTTTGCATTATGTTTCCTAACTTGTTCAAATAAACTCAAAACCTTATCAAATGATGTAAAATAATTAAAAAATCCATTGTGGGATTAATTATCACCTTTCTCATGCATGGTTATACTTTTAACCCAAATTCCCAAGTTTAGGCTCCAAAGAGACCTAAAATCAAAACTAAACATAATCAACCAAACAATCTATATTAGTCTAAGCCTAACCTAGATCACCTAACAAAAGACACACAAGACCTTCTAAGAAATTTTCAAATTCTCCTAACCTGAATAGGGTTAGTACAAGCCAAAAAAAAAATAGGACCTTAGAAATGTCCTTGGTGCTCCTCCACCAAATATCTCTCATCAGTGGTAAAACATCATGTACATTATCTAAAATGATTTTCTCGTACTCGGTAAGAAGTTTCACAACTTCTGTCAGAACTTCATCTTCTGTGTTCTTACTTGGTTTGTTAGGAATCAAAGCATAATAGTTATCATTTCTTTTCAAATCCTTAACAAACTCTCTACCTCCCATCAAACAAGCTTTCATAGATGTACATATCTCACCAACAGATTCTTCAACCAAAGGTAACACAATTTTATTCTTACCATCAACCCAAATAGTATATATATTTACTCTTCCATCATGTATAGCATGTCTATCATATTTACATTGTCTACCCAAAAAAATTGTGACAATAATCCATTGGCATAATATCACACAACACCTTATCATAATACTTACCAATTTTCAGATTCACAAATCATTGTCCACTTACCATTAATTTATGCTCATCCTTGATCCATGAAATCTGATAGGGCTTTGGGTACTTCATTCTTTCCAACTGAAACTTTGTGCCCATTTCCTCAGATGCTAGATTCTCCAAGCTTCCACTATCAATAATTACTTTTCAAACATTGTCTGAAACTCTGCATCTTGTCTTGAACAAACTTTTCCTTACATGACCTTGCTTATCTTTCTTACTCAAAAGTATCCTTATGATCATTAGATTTCCTTCCCTTTTAGGTTCATTCAATGAATCCTTTTGCACCAAATAATTTCTTCTACTACCAACTTTCTTTCTTGCATGTGTATTCTCAAAAGATCTATGTCCTATTTCACCACAATTGTAACAAGTTACTTGGAACCCTCTTCTGCTATAACCACCTTGGGAATAGATGCCTCTTCCTCAAAATGAACTTCGACCTTTCCATTTGGTCTTTCCTTTGTCTTGATATGTGTCTAGATTTGTCTTGTCTAGTTTATATCTATTGTTTTCACCGTGATATCTACCTCTTCCTCTAGGGAATCTACCACCTCTTCCTCTTTTCCTTTGTTCATATCTTTTGTGCAATTTATTGTCAGCTTTTAGGGAAAACTAATATGCTTGTTTACTATTCTCCATCTTTACCAAGCTGATCTCATCTTGTATAGAACTTCTTAACCCATTCAAATATCTTTCTATGCTTTCCACTTCATATTCAGGAATATTCAAATCTGATGTGTAATCTCTAGAATTCCTTTGTGTAATATTTTCTAGAGTTATCTTTCTTCTTCAAAATTTTCATTCTCCTTACTAGGTTAATCTTGTAATCACAAGGTAGAAAATTGCATTTCAGTTTGTTTATCATCTTACCCCATACATTGATCTTGTCTTTACCCTTCTTCTTCTACTACAATTGTAGATCCTCCCACCACAAGGATGCATGACCTTTCAACTTTTTACTTTCAATCTTTACCTTTTTCTCCTCTGATACACTTTCATACTCAAATTATTTTTCCATCTCGGTTATCGAGTCTCTCAACTCATCAAAATATAAATTTTGACTATATTCTGGAGGATTAAACTGAGGTGTGGACTTCAAACATGTTAATGCTCTAAACAATCTCTCTTCTTCCCGATCCACCAAAGGTAGAGGTACAACTTATCCTTGCACTTCTTCAAATTCATCATCACTAACATCTTTAAGATTTCTTCCTCTATGTTGGGTTATGTTAACAACTTCAAATCTTGAAGCCATCTATCTTAGCATATCTTCTAGACCTGGATTTGTATTTTCTCTCCCAAGAACCATCTTAATACCCTCTGAAATTGGAGCTCAGATCACAATTTTATACCCCACAACAATATCAACCAACTCGGGTTTGGAATTACAAGAAGGAAACTAGATCTCACCTTCACTCTAATACCACCTGATGCAAGAAGAGAGGGAAGAACCAGGGTCCAAGGCACTCCCAACTATCAAAACCAAATTTGAAAACAATATGGAAGAAACAAAATAGAAAGGGAGAGAAAAGGAGAAAACTTTAAATTATTTCATCAAACATCAAACATACCAAGTTGTAAGGCATTCCAAGTTTCCGCTGTATACATTACGATCTTTTACAGAATAAAATTCATACGTGCAAGGTCACAAACCTGTGATCCAAATCTATTAACCCTTAATCTTCTATTCCAAATTGATTCTCTCTAAATTCTTTCTGCCTAATATAAGAACATGAAACCAAATATATACAAGAGTCCACCAAAGAGGTTGACACTCAAATCCTAAAGATCCAACATAGGAAATAGAAAAGACCCAGATTTAGGTCTGTACACACCCCAATGAGAGATCCCAACACTATTTACACTATAGAAATTAAATGTAGAAGTCGGCCAGAAGATCCAACTTCAAAAACACAAATCGGTAAGAAGTCATCCGAGCACCAGAAAGAAATCGTTAAGAACCAACCGAGCACTAGAGACAACTGGGTGAAAAACCACCGAGATAAGTCAGTAAAACATGCCACCGAGACCCATTGGTAAAGAAAGACACAAATAAGTATCCGAGCCTGAGTGGAAAACAATTCTTCAACCGAGCGAACAAAGCAATTATCAAGCACTTTACCAAGCAGTCTTTAACAAGCTAATGAACAAAAACAAACATATTTTTGGTCGATAAAGGATTTCAAAGAACCCAATATTTTCCTACATCAACTACCTAGAGGTTTGGCTAAGGAAGTTGGGTCAAGGCCATTTGAGTCATGTACAATGCAACTAAAACCTTCCTCTGCCGGATTGCCTCTAGAGGCTCCATCGAAGTTGAGTTTGTATCTACCACCCAGAGGAGGTTAACATATACATTCTCTTCTGAGTTTGATCTTGTCCATGTTAGGATTATTAAAGCAAGGGGGTTTTAAGACCTCTCAAATTTTGTCTCATTGTTCCATCACATTCTTTCATTTGTTTATTTTCCTCTACTTGATTCATAATTGTGTTGTTTGTGACTTCAATAATGATAGCAGTGATCTTATTTATAATTTGTTTAACCTCTATATGTTTGTCTTTGCAAAGCCTCCAGTTTCTTTCTTTCCATATTTATCATATTAGAATTGTTGGGCTTATCTTTGAGAAGATGTTGTAAATACTATTTTTGTGGTAATTGGGCCATGCCTTGACCATTTATTTTAAGTTGATCGCGAATGCGGAAATGAATCCTAGTTTGTCACATAGACATTCCCAACATTTTCTAGAATATGGGAAATTTAGGAGGATGATGTTCGTCAATTCAGATTCTTCTTTACAAAGGCAACATTTACTAGGGCTTTCATAGCCCATCCCGGTGAAGTATTTAGCCATGAGGATTTAGTTCTTAATATAAAACCATGAGAATAGTCTTGCCTTAGGTAGGTTGTCCTTGTTTAGGCATAGATGCAGTGGAAGATCTATTTTATTATATTGGTGCTCAAATACAAGAAATATGTAACCATCATTTGAGTTATAATTCCCATCCTTGGAGGTTGTCCAAAGAAGGGAATCTTTTTTATTATTATGGATTATCTTCATGTTTGCAAGGATGTTGGATAAAACAATTTTGTGCTTGTTTTTTATATCGGTGTTGTCAATTATTTTCCACTGTGGGCTATCTACGGAAAAGCCTACTTGGGGTAAGGTGTACTTATGGAAAAAATTTCCCCCGCATTCTTGGAGGATGTTTCTGGTTACCCACCAGTTGTATAACCTAGATATAGGAGGGAGACGCTCCCACGAGTCCTCCCAAAAAAGTGCATCCTCACCATTGTTGATTTTCTAGGAGAGAATTTTACCTATAATATATTTGCACTCCTTTATAAAGTTCCATATTTGAGATCTATTTCAGAGATTTATGAATCTAAAAAATGGCTACGGGCTCTCTTCCATTGAGATATTTGTGGCAGAGTATTTTTGCCCATTTTAGATTGGGTTTTTCAAGGAGATTCTAGATTAATTTTGCCCCCAATACTTTTCTCTTTTGTCTGATATTTTTGAACCCCAATCTTCCATATTGTTTGGGTTTGCATAGATAGTCCCAGGCTACTAGAGGTATTTTATGTTGATGACTATTTACTTTCTAGAAGAAATTTTTTAGGTGTTTATTGAATTCCTTTCTATTTTTTAAAGGAAGGTGGAAGCATGACATCTAGTAAATAGGGATAAAGGCTTATATTGATTTGATCATTATCATTTTTCTTGTGGAGGAGAGCCATTTACCATTCCAAGAGGCTAATCGTTTCTTGATTGTTGAGATAATGGGATCCCAAGATTTACCATCTTTGGCTCTCTTGTCTACTGATAAACCTATGTATTTGCAAGGTAGTTCTCCTTTTCTGAATTCAAGGGTGTTGCATATGTCCATTTCTAAGGATGGTTACATGTTAAGGAAGAATATTTCAGATTTTTCCTTATTAATTTCCTATCTTGAGGGTTTGGTGTATGCTTGGATAATTTCCAACAATTTGTTAGCGTCATGCACTATTGTTTTTTATAAATAACATAGTGTCATCAACAAATTATTGGTGTGTTATGGGATCGACATTTTAATTGACTTTAATGCCTTCAATATAGTTTACCATCGTGGATTTGGTTATAAATCTTCCTAGGGCTGCAACCATAATAATGAATAGAATAGGTGAGATTGGGTCACCCTACCGAATGCATCTAGAAATTAAAAAAAAATCCTTCTGGTGATCCATTGAGCATGACTAAGAATTTGGGAGTTGAAATGAATTCCAAAAGATAATGGATGCATTGTTTATTAAATCCAAACTTTTTTAGGTTTTTTCATCAGAATCTCTAGTCTACTTTATTATAGGCTTTACTAATGTCATGTTTTATGAACATGCTAGGATTTTTGTTCATTTTGGTAGAATTAATTGCCTTTTGTTCTATGATAATTCCATTGTAGATGGACCTATCTTGTATAAATCCTATTTTTTTTCTAAATAACAATGATACATAGTATTTTTTGTATTATGTTGGCTAAGGTTTTGGAAATAAAATTGTAGATTCTATTATAAAGGGCTATAGGTCTACAATCATTAAATATCTCTACTTTGTCTTTTTTCAAGATTAGGATAAGGAAGCTATTGTTGATTTCTTTGAGCATCTTTCTAGATTTCATTATTCCTTCTAGGGCAGATGTTACTTCTACGCCAGTGAATTCCCAACATCTTCAGAAGAACATAGCTTGGAAACCATCAGGGATGAGAGCTTTATCAGGTTGCATCTGTTTAAGTACAATTCCAATTTCTTCCTCGATAAATTTGGCTTTAAGGGATTTATTGATGTCCTGGTTGATCGTCATGGGTATACTGGCAAGGAGTTGATTTTGGGTAGTTAGATCAGAGGAATCATCATTGATGAGGATATTTCTAAAATTTTTAATAGCCTCTTCTATTATGGCTTTGGGAGCTTCAATTAATCATCCCGCTGGATTGGTGATTTTTGTTTTTTTTTAATGTTCCTTCTTATGTTGGTACTGTTGTTAAATAATTTTATGTTCCTATTTCCCACATTAAGCCAAGTCTCCCTTGATTTCTATTTCCATAAGATTTCTTCCTTAGCTAAGAGATCTTCTAGTTTGATTTCATGATTTTTTGGTTTCTTTTTGGTAGGTTTCCTGATTCATATAAGGTAATATGATCTTTTTATTCAGGTTCTCAAGTTCTAGTTCAATTCTGGCTTTATTTTCAGAGATATTACCAAATCATTCTTTATTTTATTATATTAAAAAAATTATTTCTTCAGCTTGGTTTCTATTATGAAGATCTTGCAACCTTTAAAATATAGATGTTCCCACAATTTTTTGATCAAGGGTAGTAATATTTCATCTTTAAGCCACATTTGTTCGAATTTGAAGGGGGAGCCCTGGGGTTTGGTGTCATCCAAAATGTTTAGTGACATAGGGAAGTGGTAGGAACCTGGAAAGGGGAGAATGAATATTTGTTTTCAGGGTAAAAGGGAAGCATGACCAATTTCTTTTTAAGAAGAAATGATCAAGTGTTTCACCTATGTTTTCCTTGCCTTGTTTCATGTTGTTCCAAGTTAAATTACCTTCTTTTGGGATCAGATCCAAGAGATTGTTGTGGATTACCCATCTTTCAAAATCCTCCATAGATCTGGTGTAGGAGCACCTTAAGGTGTCAAGGTAGATCTTTGTAAATTTTGGCTTCTAGATGGTTCTAGCCAACCACCTAGGTAATAATGACTAAGGATAAAGTCCCAAGGTTGTTTTGGTGTGTGTTTAGAGTTAAGAGTGTTTAAATTCAAGAGTTTTTTGTGATAAATTAGTCTCTAGGTGTTTAAGTCCTAGAAAAGTCAATATGGGTCAACATTTGACCAAGACTCCAAAATGGAGAGGCATCTATAATTTTGATGTTTTTAAGTATTTTGAGCTCTAATGGAAATATTTAGAGTTGAATGGGGCAAGTTAGGTGAGTAGAACATGAAATGAGAAAAATATATAAAAGTTGCTCATGACAACTTTGCAACTTTGCAAAGTTGTCATGACAACATTTCCTAAAAACTAGGAAAACACTTTAATGGTGTTCTAATCCTAACCTAGGGGTGCAAAAAAGTAGGGATAGACTATATAAGCCCATAAAAACCCTAATCTAAGGGTTGGAAGTGTCATTGTACAAACTGTGTTTTGAAAAGCTATGATTTGGATTGTGTTTTGTAACAAAGCTTTCATCTAGACATTTAATAGATTGAATGGATTGAATTAATGCATTAAGCCTTCATTAATTTTTATGTAATTAATCTATGTGGTTTTTTTTTATCACTTTTGCACTTTTATTTCCTGTTTTGTAAATTCTTTAGTTTCACTGGTTTGCTGGTGTGTTAAGAACCAGTCATGTAAAAATCAGTCCCACTTGAGTTCCCATGGTTGAACTTCAATTTCTACTTTGAATCAAGTAGGGGAATATGTAAGTAGTGTAGATATGTCTTGTAGATTCTATGTGTGAAGGGGAGTTAATTCTTCCAACAAGCCTTAGGAGAGTATAGGAGTATTCTGGCTAGGAGATTGAATAGAAAAGAATCAAGAGAGCTTGCTAGATGGATTGGTTTGAGCCAATAAATGGTGTATTTGTGTAGGGGCATGTGTCCTTGATATGTGTGTGCAAGGAGAAAATCACAGGAGTCCATTAGAGAAATTAGTGGAAGAAAATAAACTTGACAAGACTACATGCCCTTGAAACCCATGAAAATAGGGGTTTGGTGGAAAAATAGTGTACGGAAAATTTGAAGACCTAAAACCTAGAAAATAATTGAGCCTAGGGTGGTATTAAAAAGAATCCTAAGTTAGTTCAAGGGGTTGTTAATGAAATTTATAAATAAATCCAAAAATTTAGTTACTAGGAGGCCTAATTGGGCAAGATGGGCTACAAGGCCTAAAAACTAGAAAACTTGGAACTTGATTGGAAACCTTTGCAAGAAACCAAAGGGATGGATCAATAATGGTGTATATTTAAGGGGAAATAATGACAACCCCAATTACCATTGGTGAGAAAAATTTGGGAAGATAGGTGCAAGTTTGATCCTATGGATGCACATTAGGCATTGTGAAGGAGAGGAGTGAATTTGAAGTTGTTGGAGAGATCTATTGCGATTAGAGGGACAGAAAAGTTACCTCTAGGTAGGGTAGAGTTAATTACCCTAGGAAAACTAGAGATAAGGTCTTGAGAAGAGAAAGAAATCTCTTAGGAATTAGATATCCCCATCAAAGTGGTATCAGAGCCATTGAAAGGCTTGGGAAGTGGATAGTGTATGAAAATAGGAAGTGAATCCATTGGATAAAATCACCATAGTGACCAATGAAGAATTGAAAAGGGACTTTTTTTTTTAAAGTCAAGAATAGACTTATAGGTGAAGTTACAGAGAAGATAAAGCAGAATCTAGGAAAAGTTGCAGAGGCTGCAAGAAAGATGAAAGAACAGATAGGAGAGGACAAAGATAAAGGAAAGATTCAAGTTGAAGAAGAGGGAGAACTAGAACCAGACGCTCCATTACCTAAGGAACCTTTCCTCAAAGCCCTCAAAGCATTAAGAGGTAAGGCATTAGAAGGCATCTCAGTGTTCTTTGGCTAGATGGATGTAGAATTGGTGATGGAGTGGATTGAGGGTATGGAAAATTACTTTGAATGTGAAGGAATCACAGAGGTACAAAAGTTGAAGATAGCCAAATCAAGGCTAAGACAACAAGAATTAACTTGGCGTAAGTTCTTGCAAGAGGAAAGAGAAAGAGAAGGGAAGAATCCAATAGCTACTTGGAAAGATATGATGGCTAAGGTGAAGGAAAACTACCTACAAGAGGATTATGATATCCAACTACACAAGAGGAGATAAAATCTTAGACAAAAATATTTAGATGTGGCATCCTACACTAAACAATTCCAAAATCTATGCCTTAGTTCCAGCGGGCAAGATGTAGAATACATTAAAGTTTCTAGGTTTCTTAATGGCCTTAGGTGGAGTATAAAAGAAGAGTTGAGCCTCTTTACCTTAACATCTATCCATGTGTGTTTTCAAATGGCCCTTAAGGTGGAATAAAACCTTAGAAAGAAGCAAGATTCAAACTCTAGGGGTAGAGGAAAAGGTAGAGATTCTAGAGGAGGACGTAGAGAAAGTTCCAATGGTAGAAGAAATGAGACCAGAGGTCAAGGAGACTCCAATTTTGGTGATGAAAGTCATGAGTCAAAAAATAGAGGAGGATATAATAGAGGAAGAGGTTTTCACAGTGGTGGAAGAGGCAAATTAGGTGGTTTTGGAAGAAGCTAACATTTTTCTTCAATGAAGTGTTATAACTATGGCCAAATGGGTCACCCTACCTATAAGTGTCCAGATAAGCCAACATATTCACAAGGTGAAAAGAAGATTGCATATGTGCAAGAAGAACACATGGCCAAACAATATGAGATTAGCTTGGATTCAGAGAAGGGAGATAACCTCATGCTTAGGAGGATTTTGATCAAATAACATACAAGGGATGAAAACATACAAAGAATGACCCTTTTTAGGGTCAAGTATAAGCTTATTGAAAAAGTGTTTAGGGTCATAATAGACATAGGGTCTACTAATATTGTGATCTTAGAGGAAGAAATGCAAAGTTAAAATTGACTAAGATACCTCATGTTTGTCCTTACAAAGTGACTTGGTTTAATAAGGGGCACAATATATTGGTCAATGAACAAGTGTGGGTTGATTTCACCATAGGTAAGTATCAACACAAGATACTTTGTGATTTGATACCAATGGATGCATGTCATCTGGTGCTAGGAAGGCCATGGAAATATGTTAGGGAGATAGTCCACCATGGCAAGCAGAATAAGTACTCATTCAAGAAGAATGGACTGAATTATAAGGTACAGTCTTTGAAAGAGGAAGAAATTGTTGAAAACATGGATCCCAATACTCTTCTAATGAGTGGGAAAGAATTCCTAAAAGATATGGAGGAAGAAGGAATTATTTATGAAATATTGGTGAAACCAAAGGAGGAGGAGACTCTCAAACAAACACCTATGTCTACAGAAGTCAGAAAATTGTTAGATCAGTTCCAAGACATCATATGTGAAGGGACACCAGCTACACTACCTCCAAGAAGAGAAATTAGTCATCAAATGGAATTTGTGCAAGGGGCATCATTGCCTAATAACATTTCCTGGAAGATGACACTAGAGTAGGAGAAGGAGATTGCAAGGAAAGTGTAGGGTTTATTGGACCAAGGTGTGATAAGAAGGGCATCAACCCATGTGTTGTTCCAGTGGTATTGTCTCCTAAGAAGGGAGGTAAGTGGAGAATGTGTACTGAGTCTAGGGAAATAAATAGGATCACAATAAGGTATAGATTTCCTATTGCTAGAATATAAGACTTAATGTATTGATTAGGGGGTGCTAAGTATTTCTCAAAGATTGATCTTAAAAGTGGATATTATCAAATTAGGATGAAAGAGGGGGATCAGTGGAAGTCAGCTTTTAAAACCAGAGAGGGGTTATATGAGTGGTTAGTAATGCCATTTGGGCATAAAAATACACCTAGTACTTTTATGAGGGTCATGAAGGAAGTCTTGAAAGATTACATAGGGGTATTTGTGGTAGTATACCAAGATGATATCCTCATCTTTAGT
The DNA here is from genome assembly GCA_018584345.1 of Thuja plicata. NCBI lineage: Eukaryota > Viridiplantae > Streptophyta > Pinopsida > Cupressales > Cupressaceae > Thuja > Thuja plicata. Next base: position 3,152,405 of record MU224596.1, read on the forward strand.
AAAACAAAAGAGAAGCACATGAAGCACCTAGAACTTGTGTTGAAAAGACTACCAGGAGAGAAGCTCACCATAAATCTTGAAAAGAGTGAGTTTATGAAACAAGAACTAGTCTATCTAGCATTTGTAGTATCCCAAGGTGACTTAAAGATGGATAAGAGTAAATTTGAATCCATTTTGTGTTGGCCTACTCCTAAGATAGGGACTAAAGTGAGAATCTTTCATGGGTTAGCCTAATTCTATAGGAAGTTTGTGAGAAGATTCAACAAAATATGTGCACCTATCCTACATAACATAAAGGGTGGAGTCAAGCCAAAGTTCATATGGACCAAGGAAGCCAATGAAGCATTTGAAATATTGAAGAAGGAAGTAGCTACTCAACAAATTCTGGTGTTACCAAGTTTTGACAAACTATTCATTGTGGAATGTGATGCTAGTAATATAGTAGTGGGGTCAGTTCTAAGTCTGGAAGGAAGAATAGTAACCTTCTTTAGTGAAAGGTTAAATGAAGCAAAGTCTAGGTATTCATCATATGATCTAGAGCTTTATGCATTGGTACAAGCTCTTACGAAGTGGAGGCATTATTTTTTTCCAAAATATTTTTTTGTATACAATGACAACCATACCTTAAGAGACATAAATACATAGGAAAATATTTTTTTTAGGCATATAAAGTGGATGGAGGATCTTTATGAAGGAGATTCATATTTCTTAGAGATCTATAAGGTATGTAATGATTTTGAAAATCATTTTCATAGTGAGTATGTAGAATATACCTTACAGAATGGTTTATTATTTAGAGGGAAAAAACTATGTTTTCCAAGGGGTTCCATGAGGGCGAACCTCATCCAAGAGAAGAAGAATGGAAGTTTGAGTGGACACTTTGGGTTAAACAAGACCCTAGACCTAGTGGAGAGATTCTATTGGTGGCCTAGAATATAGAAAGATATAAGGAGTGAGCAATGTGGAGTATGTCAGAAGGAAAAGGGGACATCATCAAATGCAGGTCTTTATCAACCATTTTCCATCCTAAAAATACCATGGCAGTGCATAAGTATGAATTTCATAGTAGGGATACCTAAGACACCAACTAGTTTGGATAGTGTGTTTGTGATAGTGGATAGATTAAGTAAGATGAGTCACTTTATCCCATGTAAAACAACACATGATGCCAGTCACATTGCCCACATTTTCTTCAAGGAGATAGTAAGGATATATGTTTTTCCAATGAGCATAGTTCTAGACATAGATGTGAAGTTAATGGGTCACTTTTGGAAGACCCTCTGCAAAAGACTAGGTACTAATTTGGCTCACAATTTTGCATATCATCCTCAAACGGATGGTCAAATAGAGGTAATCAATAGGGCTTGGTAATTTTTTGAGATGTCCAACCAAGGAATATGGACAAGGATGGGAACAAGTCATCCCACAAGTAGAGTTTGCCTATAATGATAGTGAAAAATAGACTACTGGTAAGAGTCCATTTGAGATTGTGTATGGATTACATCCTAGGTGTGTTTTTGAGCTTAGTAATCAACAAGGTTATGAGGGAATTAGTGGAAATGAAAATAATTTTTCTCTTTCAATAAGAGAGGTCCTTGAGCAAGTGAAGAAGACCCTAAAGGAGGAAAATCAGAAGCTTAAAGCTAAGAAGGATGAAGGGAGAAGATAATTACAAATTGAGGTAGGAGACTTGGTGATGGTATTCTTGCACAAGGCTAGGGCACAAAAGGGTATACCAAGAAAACTACAGATGAAGAAGATTGAACAATCCAAGGTGTTAGCTAAGTATGGTTCTAATGCTTATAAAATAGATCCACCCAAAGATATGTCCATTTCTCCAATTTTCAATGTGAATTAATTGATTCAGTATAGGGGACCAAAATAAATGATGGAACATACAGTATAGAGGTGACTAAGGGGGTGGGAGAACTCCAAGTACCTAATCAATTCAAGCCACAAGTGGTGAGAATTCTGGATTCAACGGTGAATAATTTTGGATTCAAGGAGTAAGACTTACATGGAGCATCTAGTCAAATGGGAGCACCAACCTGAGTGAGAGGCTACATGAATAGAAGAGGGTGAATTTAAAAAGCATGGCATTAGTTTGGATTTTGTCACACCTCAGGTAACTTGACTTTATTATTGTAGGGGGAGAATGGTGCAGGAGCACCTTAAGGTCTCAAGGTAGGTATTTGCAAATTTTGGCTTGTAGGTGGTTATATCCAACCACCAATGTAATAAGGACTAAGGATAATGTCCCAAGGTTATTTTTTTGTCTGTTTAGAGCTAAGAGTTTTTAAAGCAAAGAGTTTTGTGTCATCAATTAAGATCTAGGTGTGTAAGTCCTGGAAAAGTTAACAAGGGTCAAAGTTTGAACAAGACTCCAAAATGGAGGGGCATGTATAATTTTTATGTTTTCAAGTTTTTTAAGGTCTAATGGAATGATTTAGAGTCAAATGGGGAAATTTAGGTAAGTAGAACATGAAATGAGGAAAAGATGTAAAGGTTGCTCATGACAACGTTGCAACTTTGCAAAGTTGTCATGAAAAAATTTCCTAAAAACTAGGAAAGGGATTTAATGGTTTTCTAATCCTGACCTAGGGGTCCAAACATGTGGGGATAGACTATATAATCCTAGAAAAACCCTAATCTAAGGGTTGGAGGTGTCATTGTATGGAGTGTGTTTTGAAAAGCTAAGAATTGGACTATATTTTATAACAGAGCCTTCACCTTTAATAGATTTAATGGATTAAAATAATACATTGAGACTTTGTTACTTGCTATGTAATTACTTATTGTTGTGTTAGTTTGATAAGTTTGGCACTTTTTCTTCTTTTTTGTAAATTCTTTAGTTTCTCTGGTTTGTTGGTGTGTTGAGAGCCAGTGATATAAAAATGAGTCCCACTTGAGTTCCTATTGTTAACCTTCAATGGCCACTTGGAATCAAGTAGGGGAATCTGTAAGTAGTGTAAATATTTTTGGTATATTTTTTGTGTCCTAGGGAGTTAATTTTGTCAACAAGCTCTCAGCGAGTACAGGGGTAAATATTTTTGGTATATTCTAGCTAGGAGATTTAATTGAACACAAGAAAGAGAGGTTGCTAGATGGATTGGTTTGAGCCAATGAATGGTGGATTGGTGTAGGGGAATGTTTCCTTGATATTTCTATTCAAAGAGAAAATTAGAGCAGGCCATTAGAGAAATTAGTGGAAGAAAAGAAACTTGACTAGACTGCATGCCCTAGAAACCCATGAAAATAAGGGTTTGGTGGAAATCAATTTTAAGGACCATTTGAAGACCTAAAACCTAGAAAATACTTGAGCCAAGCATGGTATTAAAAAAAATACTAAGTGATTTCATTGGGTTGTTAAGGGAATTTATAAAGAAATCCAAGAACTCAGTTACTAGGAGGCCTAATTGGGCAAGAAGGGCTACAAGGCCTGAAAACTAGAAAACTTGGAACTCAATTTGAAAACATTGCAACAAACCAAAGGGATGGATCAAGAATGGGGTAAATTGAAGGGGAAACAATTACAAACACCATTACCATTGGTGAGAACAATTTGGGAAGATAGGTGCAAGTTTGAGCCTATGGATGCACATTAGGCATTGTGAAGGAGAGGAGTGATTTTGAAGCTAATGGAGAGATATATTGGGACTAAAGGGACATAGAAGTGACCTCTAGGTAGGGTAGAGTGAATTACCCTAGGAAGAAGAGACATAAGGTATTTAGAAGAGAAATAAATCTCTTAGGAATTAGATCTCCCCATCAAGATCTAGGTTATCAACCCCCCCGCCCCTAATTTATTAGAAGTGTCCAAAATGGTGTTGAAGTCTACTCCAATAATGAAGGTCTGAGCTAGGAGAAAACTTGAAAAGGTATTGATTTCTTTCCTTATTACTCTCCTATCCAAGTAACTAGTTGGTCCATAAATGTTCATGATTTTGTAATTTAAATTAGATATTAGGATTTTGATACTGCCACATATCCAATGTTTATTAATGGATGTTGGGGTGAAAATAACTTTCCTTGTGTCTAAAATAGTTTCTAGCCCCCTGATGATCCATTACCTGGAGCACAAAAAACTTCCATAAAACGTTATTTTCTTTTGAATTTTATTAAGCCTTCATTATCCAGTTTAGTTTCTTGTATTAATACAATGGTTTATTAAATGTTGTTTCTTAGGGGCATTCCATCCCCTAAAATTCCACAAACATATTTTCATTGATCCTTTTGAGGTAAATTCCCCCTCCCTTTCATGAAGTAAATTACTGATCTTAGTTTGGTTAATTAAATTTGCATCCTTCTTACAAAGTTTAGCCAAATATTTCCTTCCTCTATTTTTAGGAGACTTTGCAGTGTAAATTTCATTTAAGCTTTATTCAATAATGGATAATCCCAATTCTGGATTATTTCCTAAGGATTCCAGCATTTCCAATTCTCTTTCAAAAGGTTACTGGTCTTGTTCCTCATCATCTAGTTCTTGAATCCTTTGGATACGTGCATTTCTTTCTCTATTAATGGTATCCATGTAAAAGAAATCTATGAGAATCTCCTATATGTTATTAATGGGTACCTATTTAGTGGTGTTATTAAATTTTGACTGAAAGAGGGGATCTAGATTTTGGGTTAGATTTTGATGGCTGGGGATCAAGGCTAGTGGTTTGTGGGGGAACAAAGGAGGGGATAAAGTCGATGATAGATGGTGGAAGATTTAGAAAAGGTGTAAAATGGGGGACTACTTTGGAGGGAGATATGAGTTCATTTAAATCAATGAGGGGCTTACATTCCTTAAATTTGTGGGGTGTAGGTTTCAGGAAGATCTTTTCTTTGTTTTCCCAAGGTTGTGTGTGATTAATTAGGGGTGGCGGTGGAATATCCCCTTCTTCTAGGAGCTTATGAGATGATGGGGCAGGGGAGTGCTCAAAGTGTTTGGGTGGAGGAAGGGATGGAGGGTTGTATTTTTGGGAGGGAGGCGGTTATGAGATACATGTTTGAGTATGTGAGGATTAGCCAGGGTGAAATCAGGATTAATGAAGTCTTCTAGAAGACTGTAAAGGCTGGAGGTATGGTGGATACACTAAAAACTGTTGTTAGAATCTGGTATGAAAATGTCCACATATTTCCCAATGTTTCCAAAACATATTTCTAGTTTTAATTCATATATACTGGGGTTTGTTATGATTTTGATTGGGTCTAAATTATTTATTACATTTTCCATAAGTATTTTGACCTCCGTGTGGATCATATAATTATGTTCAAAGACAACCACTATTCCCATTTGATCACCTATCATTCTTAGGATGCTATGGTGCATTAGTTGTACTGGATATTTTTTGAGATATATCCATTTGTGTGGGTTAGTGATGTTACTACTATTATAATTTGGTTTCCATTTTATTTATTTTATGCTAAAACCTTTAAAGAAAATATTCTCAGAATCAAGGAGTGCTACAACTAATTATTTAGACGAGCAATCTAAAAATAAAGTACTCTAGTTAATGAGAGTAATACTTACCTGTGTATCTAGAGAATCTCTGAACCATTTCTCTATGGCAGAGATATGATCATATTTTCCCTCCAAAATTATGAATATGCCATGACATTCACATATTTCCCAATTTTCATTGAATATATCATTGCTAATAATGATAGTGGATGAATTTTTGTCTCTCTCATAATTATTGTTGAGGGTCTTCATGTTGTGGAGGTTCCTTATACCTAATGAGATTAAATTTTATCCAGTAGAAACTCCTGGTAGTCCGCTTACTGGCTTCCACTTCCGGAGACCTTGAGATTTTTGGTAGGTTTTATTATCCTTTTTATCTCCGTTGTCTATGTAAACAAGGATTTTGAATTTATCTCCCTCAGCATATTTTTTGGTTGGTTTTGTTGGGGCTTGTTGAAAAACCTTCATCTTGTCTCCTTGATCCTTATGGCCTATTTTTTTACTGATTTGTGGTTTCCCTTTATTTTCTTGTAGGTTTTCGTTATTTTTCCTTTTGACTACTGTATTTGTGTTGTAGCAAGGGTTTTTTATGAAACTTTGTGATCCATGTAAATATTCTTCTCCAGATCAATCCTAAATATCTTTTTAGGTTTTCCATTCCTTTGAGGTTTAGTAGGTAGTGGTCGCAACGCCATCCCTCCATGTTGAGGATATTGATTAGCTAAAGGAGAAGCATCCTTTTTCTTCTCTAAGGGATCAAAGGGATTAGAAACTCCTAAAAATTATTTGGTGAATGCAAAGTGGGAGGCTGGGAAATACTTTCCAATATTCTTTGGGAAGTCTGTGTTTCCCTTTTATATGATTGAGGACACAACCCTCCTAGGGCCAAATCTTCGTATGTGAGCCATTTTCGACATTGATTTGCAAATTTGATTTAATGTTCATTCAAAATCATTCAAAAAAAATTTCTTGATGGCTAAGATTTGTCAATTAACTAATTACAACTATTATTAATATGTACTTATTAAAAGTAAAATAATAAAATATTTGAATATTATAAAGATGAACATAAAATATTGAAATTACAATAAAAGTAAAAGATTATTCTAAATGATTACCAATTATTTTTTATTTTTTCATTTCTTTTATATTTTTTTGTGCGTTTACAATTAATTTCATATAATAAATTGAAAATATATAAAATAGAACCCCTGAATAGAAACACAAAAAGGCTCTGACAAGCTCCTAACCGGGTTACTCTGGACTCGCCTAGGTATTGTTCATTCAAAGAGAAAAACTCATATTCTGGCCTCCCCCTTAAATATGTACACAATAAATAGGCTCCCTTAAAATTTCTCTCAAGCCTATGATGATTCCACAATTGGGTTTCACAGCGGAGCCATTTTTATATATATAGTCCTGAATAGACCAGAGACTGGTTTATTTACAAAATAATTTAGAAAACTATCCTAACGAATTGAAAGAAACTTCACTCCAATTAAGAATGAAATATAACTAGCCTAATTACATGAATCCAAAATTAAGTTGGTGGATTCAATCCATTAAAATACTTTTCTAGCAAAAAATGTCTAACAGCAACAAAAAACCAGAATAACAGTGTAAAGGAAAAGTACTTCAAATTCTTGCTCAAAAAAATGTAACATTGGTATATGGGCTTCTTGGGGCTTATATACCCTTAAATTTAAGGTTTAGGTGGTTAATATATTGACCATTACCTAGGAAAAACTTTTAGTCTTTGTGGAGACAAAGTTGTCATGCAACATTGCAAAGATGTAAATGTTGTCATGACAACATTTTGTCAACTTTTGTATTATGTCTCCTAACTTGTTCAAATAAACTCAAAACCTTATAAAATGATGTAAAATAATAACCAAAATCCATTGTTGGATTAATTATCACCTTTCTCATGCATGGTTATACTTTTAACACAAATTCCCAAGTTTAGGCTCCAAAGAGACCTAAAATCAAAACTAGACATAATCAACCAAACAATCTATATTAGTCTAAGCCTAACCTAGATCACCTAAAAAAACACACACAAGAACTTCTAACAAATTTTCAAATTCTCCTGGCCTGACTAGGGTTAGTAAAAGCCAAAACTAAAAAAATTAGGACCTTAGAGATGTCCTTGGTGCTCCTGCACCAAATATCTCTCATCGGTGGTAAAACCTCAGGTACATTATCTGAAATGATCTCCTTGTACTCGATAAGTAGTTTCAAAACTTCTGTAGGAATTTCATCTTCTATGTTCTTACTCAATTTGTTAGGAATCAAAGAATAATAGATATCATTTTTTTTCAAATCCTTAAAAAACTCTCTACCTCCCATCAAAAAAACTTTCATAGATGTACATATCTCACCAACATATTCTTTAACCAAAGGTAACTTGATTTTCTTCTTACCATCAACCCAAATAGTATATATATTTACTCTGCCATCATGTATAGCATGTCTATCATATTTACAAGGTCTACCCAAAATAAATGTGACAATAATCAATTGGCATAATATCACACAACACCTTATCATAATACTTACCAATTTTCAGATTCACAAAACATTGTTCACTTACCATTAATTTATGCTCATCCTTGATCCATGAAATCTGATAGGGCTTTGGGTGCTTCATTATTTCAAACTGATAATTTGTGACCATTTCCTTAGATGCCAGATTCACCAAGATTCCACTATCAATAATTACTTTCCAAACTTTGTTTGCAACTCTGCATCTGGTATTGAACAAACTTTTCCTTACATGATCTTCCCTATCTTTACTCGAAAGTATCCTTATGATAATTATATTTCCTTCCTTTTTAGGTTCATTCAATGACTCCTCTTGCACCAAAGCATTTCTACTACTACCGACTTTCTTTCTTGCATGTGTATGCTCAAAAGATCTATGTCCTATTTCACCACAATTGTAACAAGTTCCTTGGAACCCTCTTCTTCTATAACCACCTTGGGAATAAACTCTTCCTCATAATGAACTTTGACCTTTCCATTTGGTCTTTCCTTTGTCTTGATATGTGTCTATATTTGTCTTTTCTAGTTTATATCTATTGTTTTCACCATGATATCTACCTCTTCCTCTAGGGAATCTACCACCTCCTCCTCTTTTCCTTTGTTCATATCTTTTGTGCAATTTCTTGTCATATTTTAGGGAAAACTAATATGCCTCTTTATTGTTCTCCATATTTACTGAGTTGATCTCTTCTTGTATAGAAATTATTAACCCATTCAAATATCTTTCTATTCTTTCTAGTTCATCTTCAGCAATGTCTAGATCTGATGTGTAATCTCTAGAATTCCTTTGTGTAATCTTTTACCGAGTTATCTTTCATCTTCAAACTTATTATTATCCTTACTAGATTAATATGGTAATCACAAGGTAGAAACTTGTGTTTCACTTTTTTTATCATCTTACCCCATACATTGATCTTGTATTTACCCTTCCTCTTCTTATCCAATTGTAGATGCTCCCACCACAAGGCTGCATGACCTTTCAACTTTGGAATTTCAATCTTTACCTTTTTCTCCTCTGATACACTTTCATACTCAAAGTATTTTTCCATCTTGGTTATCCACTCTATCAACTCATCAAAATATAACTTTCGACTATACTCTAGAGGATTAATGCTCTAAAAAATATCTCTTCTTCCTGATCCACCAGAGGTGGAGGTGCAGCTTCTCCTTGCACTTCCTAAAATTCATCATCACTAACATCTTTAAGATGTCTTCCTCTATGCTGGGCTATCTCAACAGCTTCCAATCTTGAAGCCATCTGTCTTAGCATATCTTCTAGACCTGGATCTGTATTTCCTCTCCCAAGAACCATCTTCATACCCTCTAAAATTTTAGGTCAGATCACAATCTTATACCCCACAATAATATCAACCAACTCAGGTCAGGAATTATAAGAAGGAACCTAGATCTCACCTTTGCTCTGATACCACCTTATGCAAGGAGAGTAGGCACACCCAACTATCCAAACCAACTTTCAAAACAATATGGAAGAAACAACACAGAAAGGGAGAGAAAAAAGAGAAAACTTTATATTATTTCATCAAACATCATACATACTGGGCTGTAAGCCATTCCAAGTTTTTTCCATATACATTATGATCTTGTACAAAATAAACTTCATACATGCGAGGTCACAGGTTTGGGATCCAAATTTTCTAACCCTTAATCTTCTATTCCAAATTGATTCTCTCTAAATTCTTGCTGCCTAATCTAAGAACATGAAACCAAATATATACAAGAGTCGACCACAGAGGTCGACACTCAGATCCTAAAGATCCAATATAGGAAATAGAAAGGACCTAGATTTAGGTCCATACACACCCCAATGAGAGATCCCAACACTATTTACACTATGAAAATTAAATGTAGAAGTCAGCCAGAAGATCAAACTTCAAAAACACAACTCAGTAAGAAGTCATCCAAGCACCAGAAATAACTCATTAAGAACCAACTAATCACTAGAGAGAACTTGGTGAAAAACCACCAAGAACCGTCAGTAAAACATGCCACCGAGACCCATCGGTAAAGAAAGACACAAATAAATAACCGATCTTGAGTGGAAAAAGTCTTTAACCAAGCAAACAAAGTAGTTACCAAGCACTTTACCAAGTAGTCTTTAACAGGATACCGAACAAAAACAAACATATTTTTGGTTGATAAAGAATTTCCAAGAACCCAAGATTCTCCTACATCAACTACCTAGAGGTTTGGCTAAGGAAGCCGGGTCAAGGCCATTTGAGTCATGTACAATGCAACTAATACCTACCTCTGTCAGATTTCCTCTAGAGGCTCCATCAAAGTTGAGTTTGTATCTACCATCCGAAGGAGGTTGCCATATACATTGTCTTCTAAGTTTGATCTTGTCCATGTTAGGATTATTAAATGAAGGGGGTTTTAATACCTCTCCAATTTTGTCTCATTGTTCCATCTCATGCTATCATTCATTTATTTTCCTCTACTTGATTCATAATTGTGTTGTTTGTGACTTCAATAATGATAGCAGTGATCTTATTTATAATTTGTTTAACTTCTATATGTTTGTATTTGAAAAGCCTCCAGTTTCTTTCTTTCCATATTTCTCATATTAGAATTGATGGGCTTATCTTCCAGAAGATGTTGTGAATACTATTTTTTTGGTAATTGGGCCATGCCTTGAGCATTTATTTTAAGCTGATCAGGAATGTGGAAATTAATCCTAGTTTGGCACATAGACATTCCCAACATTTTCTAGAATATGGGCAATTTAGGAGGATGTTGTTAGTGAATTCAGATTCTTCTTTACAAAGGAAATATTTAATAGGGCCTTCACAGCCCATCCTATTGAAGTGGTCAGCCATGAGAATTTTTTTCTTAATAGAAAACCATGAGAATAGTCTTTCCTTAGGTAGGATGTCCTTGTTTAGGCATAGATGCAGGGGAAGATCTATTTTATTATATTGGTTCTTAGATACCAGAAATATGTAACCATCGTTTGAGTTATAATTCCCGTCCTTGGAGGCTTTTTGAAGGAGGGAATATTTTCTATTATCATGGATTATTTTCATGTTTGCAAGGATGTTGGATAAAATGACTGTGTGCTTGTTTTGTATATCGGTGTTGTCAAGTATTTTCCACTATGGGCTATCTAGGGAAAAACCAACTTGGGGTAAGGTGTACTTATGTAAAAATTTTCCCTAGCATTGTTGGAGGAGGTGTATGGTGTCCCACCAGTTGTCCAAACTAGATATAGGAGGGAGACCATCCCACAAGTCCTCAGAATAAAGTGCATACTCACCATTGTTGATTTTCTAGGAGAGACTTTTCCCTATAATATATTTGTACTTATTTATAAAGTTCCATATTTGAGATCCATTTAAAAGATTTATGAATCTGAAAAATGGCTATGGTCTCTCTTCCATTGAGATATTTGTGGTGGAGTATTTTTGCCCATTTTACATTGGGTTTTTCAAGGAGATTCCAGATTAATTTTGCCCCCAATACTTTTCTCTTCTCTCTGATATATTTTAACCCCAATCCTCCATAGTGTTTGGGTGTGCATAGATAGTCCCAGGATACTAGAGGTATTTTATGTTGATCATTATTTAGTTTCTGGAAGAAATTTTTAGCTATTTATTGAATTCCTTTCAATTTTTTAAAGCAAGGTGGAACCATTACATATGGTAAATAGGGATAAAGGCTTATATTGATTTGATCATTATCATTTTTCTTGTGGAGGAGAGCAATTTACCATTCCTAGAGGGTGATCATTTCTTGATTATTGAGATAATGGGATACCAAGATTTACCATCTTTGGCTCTCTTGTCTACTGATAATCCTAGGTATTTGCAAGGTAGTTTTCCTTTTCTGAAGTTAAGGGTGTTGCATTTGACCATGTCTAAGGATGGTTATGTGTTAAGGAAGAAGATTTCATATTTTTCCTATTTAATTTCCTTTCCTGAGGCTTTGGTGTATGCTTGGAGAATTTCCTACAATGTTTTAGCCTCATGCACTGTTCTTTTTTATAAATAACATAATGTCATCAACAAATTGTTGGTGTGTTATGGGATTGACATTTTAATTGACTGTAATGATTTCAATCTAGTTGACCATCATGGATTTGGTTATAAATCTTCCTAGGGATGCAGCCATAATGATGAATAGAATAGGTGAGATTGGGTCACCCTACCGAATGCATCTAGAAATTTCAAAAAATCCTTCTCGTGATCTATTCAACATGACTAAGAATTTGGGAGTTGAAATGAATTCAAAAAGATAATTGATGCATTGTTTATTGAATCTAAACTTTTTTAGGATTTTTCATAAGAATCTCTAGTCCACTTTATCATAGGCTTTAATAATGTCAAGTTTTATGAACATGCTGGGATCTTTGTTCATTTGGGTAGAAGGAATTGTCTTTTGTTCAATGATAATTCCATTATAGATGGACCTATCTTGTATAAATCCCATTTTTTCTATAATAATAATGATAGGTAGTATTTTCTTCATTATGTTGGCTAAGGTTTTGGAAGAAAAAATTGTAGATTCTATTACAAAGGGCTATAGGTCTACAATTATTAAAACTCTCTACTTTGTCTTTTTTCAAGATTAGTATAAGGAAGCTATTGTTTATTTCTTTGAGCATCTTTCCAGATTTCCTTATTCCTTTTAGGGAAGATATTACTTCTGAGCCAATGAATTTCCAACATCCTCGGAAGAACATAGATTGGAAACCATCAGGGACGGGGGCTTTATCAGGTTGCATCTGTTTAAGTACATTTCCAATTTCTTCATCGATAAATTTGGCTTTAAGGGATTTATTGATGTCCATGTTGATCATCTTGGGTATGTCATCAAGGAGATGATTTTGGGTAGTTATATTAGAGGAATAATCATTGTTGAGGATATTTCTAAAATGTTTAATAGCCTCTTTTGTTATGGCTTTGGGAGCTTCAATTAATGTTCCCTCTGGATTGGTGATTTGTGTTATTTTTTTAATGTTCGTTCTTATGTTGGTACTGTTGTTAAATAATTTTGTGCTCTTATTTCCTAAATTAAGCCAAGTCTCCCTAGATTTCTATTTCCAAAGTTCTTGCTTAGCTAAGAGGTCTTCCAGTTTGATTTTAAGAGTTTTTTGTTTCTTTTTGGTAGGTTTCTGATTCACATCAGGTAATATGATCTTTTTATTCAGGTTCTCAAGTTCTAGTTCAATTCTAGATTTATTTTCAGAGCTATTACCAAATCATTCTTTATTCTATTATATTAAAAAAAAATTCTTTTCTTGAGCTTGTTTGCTATCATAAAGATCTTGCAACCTTTAAAATGTAGATTTTGCCACCAATTTCTTATCAAGGGTAGTAATATTTCATCTTTTAGCCAGATTTGTTTGAATTTTAAGGGGGAGCCCTGGGGTTCGGTGTCATCCAAATTGTCTAGTGAGATAGGGAAGTGGAAGGAACCTGGAAAGGGGAGAATGAATATTTGTTTTTAGGGTAAAAGGGAAGCCTGACCAATTTATTTTTAAGAAGAAACGATCAAGTGTTTCACCTATGTTTTCCTTGCCCTATTTCATGTTGTTCTAGGAAAAATTACCTTCTTCTAGGATCAAATCCAAGAGATTGTTGTGGATTACTCATCTTGCAAAATCCTCCATAGATTTGGTGTAGGAGCACCTTAAGGTATCAAGGTAGATATTTGCAAATTTTGGCTTCTAGATGGTTCTAGCTAACCACCTAGGTAATAAGGACTAAGGATAAAGTCCCAAGGTTGTTTTGGTGTGTGTTTAGAGTTAAGAGTGTTTAAAATCAAGAGTTTTATGTGATTAATTAGGCTCTAGGTGTTTAATTCCTAGAAAAGTCAATATGGGTCAACATTTGACCAAGACTCCAAAATGGAGGGGCATCTATAATTTTGATTATTTAAAGTATTTTAAGGTCTAATGGAAATATTTCGAGTCAAATGGGGAAAGTTAGGTGAGTAGAACATGAAATGAGAAAAAAGATATAAAAGTGGCTCGTGACAACTTTGCAACTTTGCAAAGTTGTCATGACAACATTTCCTAAAATCTAGGAAAGCACTTTAATGGTGTTCTAATCCTAACCTAGGGGTGCAAAATTGTGGGTATAGACTATATAAGCCCATAAAAACCCTAATCTAAGGGTTGGAAGTGTCATTGTACGAACTGTGTTTTGAAAAGCTAAGAATTGGACTATGTTTTGTAACAAAGATTTCATCCAGACATTTAATAGATTGAATTAATGCATTGAGCCTTCATTAATTTTTATGTAATTAATCTCTGTTGTTTTTTTTGATAATTTTTGCACTTTTATTTCTTGTTTTCTAAATTCTTTAGTTTCACTAGTTCGCTGGTGTGTTCAGAACCAGTCATGTAAAAATCAGTCCCACTTGAGTTCCCATGGTTGAAATTAAATGGCTACTTCGAATAAAGTAGGGGAATATCTTGTAGATTTTGTGTGTGCAGGGCAGTTAATTTTTCCAACAAGCCTTAGGCGATTATAGGGGTTTTCTAGCTAGGAGCTTGAACAGAAAAGAAGCAAGAGAGCTTGCTAGATGGATTGGTTTGAGAAAATAAATGGTGGATTTGTGTAGGGGTACATGTACTTGATATGTGTGTTCAAGGATAAAATTAGAGGAGGACATTAGATAAATTAGTGGAAGAAGAGAAACTTGACTAGACTACATGCCCTAGAAACCCATAAAAATAGGGGTTTAGTGGAAAAATAGTGTATAGAGAATTTGAACACCTAAAACCTAGAAAATAAATGAGGTTAGGGTGGTATTAAAAAGAATCCTAAGTTATTTCAAGGGGTTGTTAATGGAATTTGTAAAGAAATCCAAGAATTTAGTTACTAGGAGGCCTAATTAGGCAAGAAGGGTTACAAGGCCTAAAAACTATAAAAATTGGAACTCGATTGGAAACCTTTGCAAGAAAACAAAGGTATGGATCAATAATGGTGTATATTTAGGGGAGATAGTGAATAAACCCATTACCATTTACGAGAAAAATTTGGAAAGATAGGTGCAAGTTTTATCTTATGGATGCACATTAGGCATTGTGAAGGAGAGGAGTTAATTTGAAGTTGTTTGAGAGATATATTAAGATTAGAGGGACATAAAAGTGACCTCTAGGTAGGGTAGAATGAATTAACCTATGAAGAATAGAGAGAAGGTCTTGTGATGAGAAATAAATCTCTTAGGAATCATATATCCCCATCAAAGTGGTATCAGCGCCATTGAAAGGCTTGGGAAGTGGATAGTGTATGAATATAGGAAGTGAATCCTTTGGAGAAATCACCATTATTACCAATGAAGAGTTGATAAGGGACTTGTGAGTGAAAAAATTCAAAAATAGACTTCTAGGAGAATATATTGAGGAGATAAAGCGAAAGCTAGCAAAAGTTGCAGAGGCTACAAGAAAGATGAAAGAATAGATAAGAGAGGAAAAAGGCAAAGGAAATAGAAAAGTTGAAGAGGAGGTGAAACCAGAACCAGACCCTTCATTACCTGAGGAATCTTTCCTCAAAGCCCTCAAACCATTAAGAGGTAAGGCATTAGAAGGCATCCCAGTGTTCTCTGGCTGGATGGATTCAGAATTGGTGATGGAGTGGATTGAGGGTATGGAAAATTAATTTGAATTTGATGGCATCATAGAGGCCCAAAAGGTCAAAATAGTCAAATCAAGGCTAAGATGGCAAGCATTAACTTGGTGTTAGTTCTTGGAAGAGGAAAGAGAAAGAGAAGGGAAGAAGCCAATATCTATTTGGAAAGATATGGTGGTTGAGGTGAAGGAAATGTACCTACCAGAGGATTATGATATCAAACTACACAAGAGGAGACAAAATCTCAGATAGAAAGATTTAGATGTGGCATCCTACACTAAACAATTCCAAAGCTATGCCTTAGTTCTAGAGTGAAAGAGGTAGAAAGAATTAAAGTTTTTAGGTATCTCAATAGCCTTAGGTGGACCATAAAAGAAGAGTTGAGCCTCTTTAACTTAACTTATATCCATGTGTGTTTTTAAATGGCCCTTAAGGTGGAAGAAAAACTCAGAAAGAAGCAAGATTCAAACTCTAGGGGTAGAGGAAGAGGTAGAGATTCTAGAGGAGGACATAGAGGTGGTTCCAATGGTAGAAGAGATGAGACCAGAGGTCAAGGAGACTAAAATTTTGGTGAAAAAATTCATTAGTCAAAAAATAGCGGAGGATATGACTGAGGAAGAGGTTTTCACAGTGGTGGAAGAGGCAAATCAGGTGGTTTTGGAAGAAGCTTATAGTTTTCTTCAATAAAGTGTTATAACTGTTAGGATGATTTTAGTATAACTAAGAGGGGGGTGAATCAGTTATCCTTAGGTCCAGATGTGCCCATATAAAACTTTAAACCAACTTTAACAACTCAGATTTGCTCGGTAGCAATAAACAACAAAAGTGTGCAGTTTACTGTACTAATGAAATAAGCTTGCAGAAACATAACAGTAAAATAAAACAATAACATTCACACATTTTGATACCATGATTTAATGTGGAAACCCAATATGGGAAAAAACACTAGTAACATGCTACCAAAATTTCACTCTTCTGAAGTGATGCCATGTTAGGAGCCTACCCTATTAAAGGTTACAAAACACACTGTCAAATGTGACCTGGTTAAAGTATTTAATCACCTGGTCAGGAGTGGCCTTGTTAGAGGACTTAGAATATTCCAATCTAAATGTCACCTTGTTCAAAATATTTATACAATGACTGTTAATTCAACCTGGTTAAAGGATTTGAACTGATACAATGGTTAAAAAGTAATCAGTAGGTGTGATCTGATACATACAACTTACTTTGCAAATCCAGATCCAATTTTAGCTCTAATGCTAATTTACTGAGTGACCTTCATTTTCATCTCAAACTTTAGATCTTCTTGGAAGTTCATCAAGCAATCACTTTTCTTCTCTGCTCAACCTTCTCTGCTAGGTCTTCACCAATCAGTAAATTAACCATGCAATACTTTGCATTCCACTTCTCTTTCCTTGGATCCAATAACAATAACCATGGTAGGTTATAATATAATTCTTCATCTAGGTCAGATAGATCTTTTGGCACTTAATCAAGATTATAGATCTTAGGCTAGGTCAGATCTAATAGATCTTTCCATCATTATATTTAATTTATTTCTCCAATATAGTCATTAATTAAACATTGAATCCATGTGCTAATAATGGTTTCCTGTGCATTGAATGAATGTGGACCAATATTAATTAACAATGTATATCCCAATAAATTCAACTATGTCGGCCATAGATCTCAAATCTCATCAATAAACAAAATATTGTTCCTTAGCTTTCTTTGTCTCTCTCGGCATTTCACTGCACTCAACATCATCTTTGTTTTTCTCAGCATCAACTTTTGATTTTCTCAGCATCGACTTTTCTTTGCTCGACATCGACTTTTCTTTGCTTGGTATCAACCTTCCAGTGAACTTTCAGTGATAGATAAACAATGTATCACTTTTCCAAAGTGCCAAATGATCAAGTACCCTAGTGTATACTCATAACTCAACCATTTCCCTGGTCTTCTTGTTATCCCATTCTTTCAAATCTTCATCAATCAATGGATAAGGTACTCAAACGTACATCAATAGTCTCACCAGTTAAGGTTTGACATCAATGAAAAAATAACAATTGTATACATTGTAGAAATATTTCCAACAATTTCCCTCTTTGGCATTGATGGCAACACTAAACTATAAAACAATGATTTCCAACAAAAGTTAGAATACAATCCAAAAAGTGCTTGTGATCTTGATATGAACAAATTTTCATTAATGTCTTTAGCTTCATTCTGACTCCCTTTGTGTCTATAATCACACTAAAATGTTTTCTATTACTGTTAAGCTCCCTTATATCTATTGTTTATCTCCATTGTATCTGTTGTTTTAGCAATAATCTCCCTCTTTGAGAACAATGCCAAAGATGTTGACATTTTCATTATGCTAATTCTTCTGATCTAATATTTGTATCATGTTGTTCCTATCATCTTTGTGTATGAGTGATCTTCTTTGTCTGTTCTTGTCTTCTACTTCATAGCTTTTAGGAAGCATCCTAAAAATGTGACTCACTATGCATCAATGTGTCAATTTTTCTGATTAAAACATTTGATGCAACAGTACCATTCAACACTAGTTTTCCTCTACTAGGGGAATTACTCTCAATTTACCTCTTAGATACTCATGAGCATCCTTGGGTAACACTTTTGTAAATATTTCTACCAACTGTTCCTTAGTATTCGCATATTCCAGTCTCACTTCCTTCTTTTGAACTAGCTCCCTTAAGAAATGATAGTACTTGATAGCTATATGTTTTTTCTTAGAGTGCATAACAAAAATTTTACAAATATTAATGGCACTAGTGTTATCACAATATATGACAACTGGTTTTGTGATCTCCTCCTTCATACCTTTCAGAAGTATCTTCAACCACACAATGTTTGAACAATTAACTGTTGCTGCCACATACTCAGCTTTAGCTGTAGATTGTGAGGTACAATTCTATTTCTTTCTTGTCTAGGAAACTAATCTTTTCCCCAAAATAAATGCTCCTCCCATGGTGATTTTTCTATCGTCAACATTACCAGCCCAGTCAGAATCAGTATAGAATCTGAGTTCAAACTTGTCATTCCTTTTTTAATATAGGCCATAGTCTTCTGTACCTTTCAAGTATCTCATAATTCTTTTTACTACCATTATATGTGTCTCTTTCGGATTAGCAAAAAATCTAGCAACAATTCCAACTGCTAATGCAATATTAGGTCTACTATGTACAACATATTGTAGCTTACCAATCATTGATCTATACAATGTTTGATTTACCTCCTTTGTATCATCATTCTTTCTCAACTTTTGTCCAGTAGACATGGGTGTACTCACTGGTTTTGAATCTTCCATACAAAAAGTTTTCAGTATCTCCTAGAAATATTTTGATTGAGTAATATAGCTACCATTCTTCATTTGATGTATTTGTAATCCAACAAAGAATTTTATCTCACCAAACATAGAAATTTAAAATTCAGTTTGCATCTCTTTTGAAAATGCTTTACATATCATATCTTGTCCACTTAATATGATGTCATCCACAAAAATTTCAGCAAATAAAATTCCTTTACCTTGCTCTGTTTTTAGATATAGACTGTTGTTGTCATTTGTTCTTGCAAATCCAATATTCATTAGATAATTGTGCAATCTTTCATACCATGCTCTGGGTGCTTGTTTCAGTCCATATAATGCCTTGTGTAGTCTGCAAACCATGTTCCTCTTACTTGGGTCAACAAATCCATCAGCTTGTTCAATATATACTTCCTCTTCTAATATCCCATTTAGAAAT
>MU224596.1:3212171-3223989 GCA_018584345.1 Thuja plicata
TGCAATTTTCTCTAATAATTTCAGGGGATAATCAGGGGGTTTGAATGAAGAAAGAGAGTTCTTTTATAGACTCTGAGAGGATCAGAATAGAAACTTCCCTGTTTTGAAATAAAACAACTAGAAAAGCTAGTTAAAAATAGAAAACTTTATTGAAAAGAATTCAATAAATTGTTTTCTTCCTATTTTAACTGTTTTATCTCTTTGATTTAATATTGTTTTATCTGAATTTAATTGTTTTATTTCTCTTTAAAAGCACAATTAATTCAAAGTTTCCATTTCTGAATAGAAGAAAGATTTTTGAGAGAATATCCAATGAATTAAATAATTATGACCTCATAATTGCTTTTTCTCAATTATCTGAATAATTAAATTTAATTATTGAAAATGAGGATATTTATTTAATAATTAAATATTATTTAATTCCTTTTCATGTGTCTCAGCTAAAGAGGGTGAATTTAATTTAATTAAAGTGCTAGGACTTTATTAATTAAATTAATTCGATCATAAGGTTTGTTTAGCCAAATAGATATTTAGGAATTAAATACGATGTATGATTAATACAAATTTTAGGATTTTCTGCATTTGAAACTCAGGTCGAGTAGAGTCAATTTAAAACTCAGAATTGCCTAGTACAATAGGACTTTGATGATTTAGAAGAATGACTAATGCAACGAAATTGGTTAGGGTTGCAAGATGCCAATTTTGGGGTGTTACACTGGTAAGATTCCATTTGAGATTGTGTATGGATTACATCCTAGGGGTGTTTTTGAGCTTAGAGATTTGTAAGGTTATGAGGAAATTAGAGGACATGCAAATAATTTTTCTCAGTCAATCAGAGAGGTCCGTGAGAAAGTGAAGAAGACCCTAATGGAGGAAAATTAGAAGCTTAAAGATAAGAAGGATGAAGGGAAAAGAGAATTAAAAATTGAGGTAGGAGACTTGGTGATGGTATTCTGGAACAATGCTAAGGTATAGAAGGGTATACCAAGAAAACTATAGATGAAGAAGATTCGACCATCCAAGGTGTTAGCTAAGTATGGTTCTAATGCTTACAAAATAGATCCACCCAAAGATATCTCCATTTTTCCCATTTTCAATTTGGAGGATTTGATTCAGTAGAAGGGACAAAAAATAGATGAGGGAACATACAATATAGAGGTTACGAAGGAGGTGGAAGAACTCCAATTACCTGATCTGGTCAATCCACAAGTGGAGAGAATTTTGGATTCGACGGGGAAGAATTTTGGATTCAAGGAGTAAGACTTACATGGAGCATCTAGTCAAACGGGAGCACCAACCTGAGTGAGAGGCTACATGGATAGAAGAGGGTGAATTTAAAAATCATGACATCAGTTTAGATTTTTTCACAACTCAGGTAACTTGATTTTATTTTTTTAGGGGGAGAATGGTGCAGGAGCACCTTAAGGTCTCAAGGTAGATATTTGCAAATTTTAGCTTGTAGGTGGTTATATCCAACCACCAAGGTAATAAGGACTAAGAATAAAGTCCCAAGGTTATTTTGGTGTGTATTTAGAGGTAAGAGTTTTTAAAGTAAAGAGTTTTGTGTGATCAATTAAATTCTAGGTGTTCAAGTCCTAGAAAAGTTAACATGGGTCAAAGTTTGAACAAGACTCCAAAATGGAGAGGCATATATAATTTTATGTTTTAAAGTATTTTAAGTTATAATGGAATGATTTATAGTCAAATGGGGAAATTTAGGTGAGTAGAACATGAAATGAGGAAAAGATGTAAAGGTTGCTCATGACAACTTTGCAAAGTTGTCATGAAAACATTTGCTAAAAACTAGGAAAGGGATTTAATGGTGTTCTAACCCTAACCTAGGGGTCCAAACATGTGGGGCTAGACTATATAATCCTAGACAAACCCTAATCTAAGGGTTGGAAGTGTCATTGTATGGACTGTATTTTGAAAAGCTAAGAATTGTACTATATTTTATAACAAAGCCTTCACCTTTAATAGATTAAAATAATGTATTGAGTCTCATTACTTGTTATGTAATTACTCAGTGTTGTGTTATTTTTATAACTTTGGCACTTTCGCTTCTTGTTTTGTAAATTCTTTAGTTTCATTGGTTTGCTAGTGTGTTCAGAGCTAGTCATATAAAAATGAGTCCCACTTGAGTTCGCATTCTTAAAATTCAATGGCTGCTTGGAATAAATTAGGGGAATCAGTAAGTAGTGTAAATGTTTCTTGTAGATTTCGTGTGTGCAGGGGAGTTAATTTTTCCAAGAAGCCCTAGGCGAGTATAGGGGTATTCTGGCTAGGAGATTTAACATAACAGAAGCAAGAGAGCTTGCTAGATGAATTGGTTTGAGGAAATAAATGGTGGAGTGGTGTAGGGGAATGTGTCCTTGATATTTATATTCAAGGAGAAAATTAGAGGAGGCTATTAGAGAATTTAGTGGAAGCAAAGAAACTTGACTAAACTGCATGCCCTAGAAACCCATAAAAATAGGGGTTTGGTGGAAATCCAGTGTAAGGACCATTTGAAGACCTAAAAACTAGAAATACTTGAGCCTAGTGTGGTATTAAAAATAATCCTAAGTGATTTTAATGGGATTTTAAGGGAATTTGTAAAGAAATCCAAGAACTCAGTTACTAGGAGGCCTAATTGGGCAAGAAGGGCTACAAGGCCTCAAAACTAGAAAACTTGGACCTCAATTTGAAAAAAATTTAGGAAACCAAAGGGATGGATAAAGAATGGTGTAAATTGAAGGGGAAACAAGTAAAAACCCCATTACCATTTCTGAGAACAATCTCGGAAGATAGGTTCAATTTTGAGCCTATGGATGCACATTAGGCATTGTGAAGAAGAGGAGTGAATTTGAAGTTGTTGGAGAGATATATTGGGAGTAGAGGTACATAGAAGTGACCTCTAGGTATGGTATATTGAATTACCCTAGGAATACCAGAGAGAAGGTATTTATAAAAGAAATAAATCTCTTAGGAATTAGATCTCCCCATCAAGATCTAGGGTTATCAATCCCCCCCCCCAAATTTATCAGAAGTGTCCAAAATGGTGTTGAAGTCTACTCCAATAATGAAGGTCTGACCTAGGAGAAAACTTAAAAAGGTATTTATTTCTTGCCACATTACTCTCCTATCCAAGTAAGTAGTTGGTCCATAAATGTTCATGATGTTGTATTTTAAATTAGATTTTAGGCTTTTGATACTGCCACACATCCAATGTTTATTAATGGATGTTGGGGTGAAAATAAATTTAATTGGGTCTGTAATAGTTTCTAGCCCCCCTGATGATCCATTAGCTGGAGCACAAAAAAATTCCTTAAAACCTTATTTTCTTTTGAATTTGGTTAAGCCTTCATTATCCAGTTTAGTTTCTTGTATTAATAATAGGTCTAGTTTATATCTATTAATAAAATGTTTTATTAAATGTTGTTTGCTAGGGACATTGCATCTACTAACATTCCAAAAACATATTTTCATTGATGCTTTTGAGGTAACTTCCCCCTCTGTGCATCAAGTAAATTAGTGATCTTAGTTTGGTTAATTAAATTTGCATCCTTCTTACAAAGTTTAGCCAAAGATTTCCTTCCTCTCTTTTCAGGAGATTTTGCAATGTCAATTTCATTTAAGCTTTCCCCAATAATGGATAATCCTAATTCTAGATTATTTCCTAAGGATTCCAGCACTACCAGTTCTCTTTCAAAAGTTTACCAGTCTTGTTCTTCATCATCTAGTTCTTGAATATTTTGGATAAGTGCATTTCTTTCTCTTTTAATGGTATCCATGTAAATGAAATCTATGAGAATCTCCTCTATGTTATTAATGGGTACTTATTTAGTTGTGTTATAAAATTTTGACTGAAAGAGGGGATCTAGATTTGGGGTAGGATTTTGATGGCTAGGGATTAGGACTAGGGGTTTGTTGGGGAACAAAGGAGGGGATTAAGTCGGTGATAGATGGTGGAAGAGTTGGAGAAGGTGTGAAATGGGGGACTACTTTGGAGGGAGATATGAGTTCATTTAAATCAATGAGGGGCTTACATTTCTTAAAGTTGTGCGGTATAGGATTTAGGAATATCTTTTCTTTGTTTTCCTGAGGTTGTGTGTGATTAATTAGGGGTGGCAGTGGAATCTCCCCTTCTTCTAGGAGATTATGAGAGAATGGGGCAAGGGAGTTCTCAAAGTGTTTGGGTGGAGGAAGGGATGGAGGGTTATATTTTTGGGAGGGAGGGGGTTATGAGCTAGTTATCTGAGTATGTCAAAATAAGCCAGGGTGAAATCAGGATTAATGAAGTCTTCCAAAATACAATAAAGGCTGGAGGTATGGTCGATGCACTATAAATCATTGTTAGAATCTAGTATGAAAATTTCCACATATTTCCCAATGTTTCTGAAACATATTTCTAGTTTTAATTCGTATATACTAGGGTTTGTTATGATTTTAATTGGGTCTAAAATATTTATTACATTTTCCATAAGTATTTTGACCTTTGTGTGGATCATATAATTATGTTCAAAGACAACCACTATTCCCATTTGACTGCCTATCATTCTTATGGCACTATGGCGCATTAATTGTACTGGATATTTTTTGAGATGTATCCATTTGCGTGGGTTAGTGATGTTACTACTGTTAAAGTTTGGTTTCCTTTTTTTTTATTTTATGCTAAAATGTTTAAAGAAAATATTTTTAGATTCAAGCAGTACTACAGTCAATTCTTTAGATGAGAAATCTAAAAATAAAGTACTCTGGTTAATGAGAGTAATACTTACCTGTGTATCCAGAGATTCTCTGAACCATTTCACTATGGCAGAGATATGATCACATTTGCCCTCCCAAATTATGAATATGCCATGAGATTCACATATTTCCCAAATTTCATTGGATATATCATTGCTAATAATGATAGTGGATGAATTTTTGTCACTCTCAGAATTATTGTTGAGGGTCTTCATGCTATGGAGGTTCCTTATACCTAATGAGATTGAATTTTCTCCATTAGAAACTCCTGGTAGTCCTCTTATTGGCTTCCACTTCCAGAGACCTTGAGATTTTTTGTAGGTTTTATTATCATTTTTATCTCCATTGTCTATGTAAACAAGGGTTTGGAGATTGTCTCCCTCAGCATATATTTTGGTGGGTTTTTTTGGGGCTTTTTGAAAAATGTTCATCTTGTCTCCTCAATCCTTGCCACCTGAGTTTTTACCGATTTGTGGTTTCCCTTTCTTTTCTTGTGGGTTTCCGTTATTTTTCCTTTTTCCTTTTTGTATCTGTGTTGTAGCTAGAATTTTTTCCAAAACTTTATGATCCATGTAAATATTCTTCTCCAGGTCAATCCTAAAAATATTTTTAGGTTTTCCATTCCTTTGAGGTTTAGTAGGTAGTGGTCACAACACCATCCCTCCATGTTGAGGATATTGATTAGCTAACAGAGAAGCATCCTTTTTCTTCTCCAAGGGATAAGATGGATTAGAAACCCCTACAACATATTTGGTGAATGCAAAGTGGGAGGCTGGGAAAGACTTTCCAATATTCTTTGGTAATTCTATGTTTCCCTTTCATTTGACTGAGGACACTTCCCTCCTAGGGCCAGAGCTTCGTATGCGAGCCATTTTTGACATTGATTTGCAAATTGGATTTAATGTTCATTCAAAATCATTCCAGAAAATTTCTTGACGCCTAAGATTTGTCAATTAATTAATTACAACTATTATTAATATGTACTTTTTTTAACTTAAATGTCATCTTGTTTATATTAAGAAGATATTAATCAAATTTATAACTTATTTAAAGTAAAATAAAAAAATATTCAAATATTACAAAGATGAACATAAAATATTGAAATTACAATAAAAGTAAAAGATTATTCTAAATGATTACCAAACATATTTATTTTTCCATTTCTTTTATATTTTTTTGTGTGTTTACAATTACTTTCATATAATAAATTGAAAATATACAAAATAGAACTTTAAATAGCAAACACAAAAGAATTTTTTTAAAAATTGTATTATGTACTTTATTGAATGATACATTTTTGTCCTTGGAAATCTAATATTAATTTTCTTAAATAAATTTCACTTTAGGTATAACCTTTAAAAATAATAATAATAATCTAACTTTTTATTATATTTTTATTCGTTTGTAAGATCTATTTTATTAGCACCTTAATAATTGGCACCTTTGTAATAGCTTTTTAGTTAAAATTTATTCTTATTCTTTTTTTAAACCATTTAATTTGTATTAAATTTTTTTATCTCTTCATTTCTTCTTATTAAATCCTAACCCTTATTATCAAAAAGAATAATCCTAATTGAACCCTTACCCTGATACTAAGCTATTCATAACTTAAAATATGCAATCTTATTTGTACACAAACCCTAAATAAATCTCAATCACTTTGAAAAATTAACCCTAATTGAGTCGTACACCCAATTACAATATTCTTCCTATCCTAACCATAAATGTAACCTTAATTTTAAACCTACCCATAACTTTAATTCTAACCATAATTTTATTATGTCCCTAACTTTAACCTAATCCAAGCTATATTTATAAAATATGCCCCTATTATTAACCATAGTTATAATTAATGTGGACTTCAAATATATATTAGAATAATTATTTTTAATATAAAGAAATATGCTCAGATCTTGTAATTAATAAATATAATAAAATATATATGCTTATATTTCATTTACTCCTTCCACTACACTAATTTTAATATGGTGAAGCATGTCTCCACCCTTAGAGCTCCTTCCTTTAATCCAAGGCCATGCAATCCTCAGAGGAGTATCCCTCAACACACTCAGCAAGTACCCTTGGGAAATCATATGGCTATGGAATAAAATGTATTAACGATTAATTTGAAAGATATTTGCACCATTGGTATGGACTAATATTGTAAATCTCATGGCCTCTTCACTCGGTGGTTTGGTGCAAACTGTCTGATTAAGGTAATTAATGAGTGGTAGGAGGATTACTACAAAGGGCAGGTAGGTATCACCATCCTTTCTGATAACTTTCTTTTTGTTGATTGTAAGGATACATCTATTAAGGTTGAAATGGTCCCTGAAAAACAAACATAGTTAGGATAATAATCAACCCCCAAATATGGCATCACCCCTGCCAAAGGTTAAACGTATCCCTAGAGTCAATAATGAAAATATTGCTCAAACTACTGCAACAAAAACTAAGGAAAGAAACAATGAATCACAAGACTGGGATAATGCCTTAATATTTGCTGACCAAAACTATATGGATGCTAGATCATTCTCGAAGAAGAATAATGATTTAATTAATTCCAATATGGACATTGAGGATGGGGAGATAGTGGAGGAAATTATTATTTATTCACCCAGCCCCCCACTAATAATACTAAGGATTAAAAGAGAAGGACAATCCCCAAGCTGCTTCCCCTAACAGACATTCAGATGAGATTAATAATAAAGAGCATTTAAGTAACCTTATGGATATTATTAGCAAGCCAATATTAGAAGATAACATCAACAATAGTATATAGAATATATTATTCATATGTAAGTTATTAAAAAGGAAAAGGAATTTTTGATAAGAAAAATTATGGAACTTGAAGAGGAAGAGAGATCACAAGATATTTGACAGGAGGAAATGGTTGAACTTAGTACCAAATAAGTGAATCTATCAAGACCCATTCTAGGTATTGTTGTCACTGAGTATGAGAAAGATACACCAGAGTGTATAAAGATTTCAAAAAAGAGAGGAAGGAAATCTCTTACATAATTGACAAATAGGGATGGACAAGCTGAAGATCAGTCCAAGATTACAACACTCGGGAATGTAGGGAATGTGAAGTTCCTTCCCATAGCGCCATGAAACTCTTATCGTGGAATATTAGGGGCCTTAACACCCCTAACATGTAGCAGATATTAAAAATCTCTCCAAATAGTCATTAATACCTGATATTATGATAATTCAAAAGATAAAAATAAATTTGATATATAAATTGCTTCCCTTAAAAACATAATTAGTATGTGTGAGCTACTTGGCATTACTGTTCAGGGTGCTTTATGGGGTTTAGCAGTGATATGGGACCCAAGATGGATTTCCTTCACCTCCATTTGTAAAAATAAGAGGTGGATGTGTGGAATGGTCAAAAGCATTAGATCAAAATTACAATATTATATGTTCAACATATATGGTCCCATACAAAACCAAGAAAAGAGGATAGTCTTGAAAGAGATTGATACATTCCTAGAAACTATACCAAACCAAATATGAATCTTAGGAGGGGACTCCAATGCAATCCTCAATCCAAGTAAAAAATGGGGAAGATCCTCTAAAGTACTACGGTTACATCTGACTTTATTGATTGGACAAGTAGACACTAGCTTGTGGAAATCTTGGCTACACAGAATAGATTCACATAGAATAATCGAAGGAAAGGTTTTAGTTTGATAGAAGAGAAACCTGACAGATTATTTTTGAAAGGAAATTGGGAAGAATTCCTTTTTAAATTCTTAGCAAAAATAATTCCATACTCGAGTTCTGATCATTACCCCATCCAAATTACTATCATAGAGGATAAATCACCCAACAAATGTCTCTTCAAAATAGAACAAATGTGCTTTAAAGGTGAGAATATTTTTTCCCTAATAAAGAAAAGCTGGCTTAACACATAATTAAAAGGTTTCAAGATGTTCTTCTTAGTCTACAAAATAAAATATACAAAAACTAAACTAGTAGCTTGGAAGAAAACTCCTTTCATAAATATCTTTGAAACCAAATTAAGATTAGATGAAGAAATTAGAAACCTCAATATGCAGGTCATAGACAAAGGAATGAATGCATAAATGTGCATGGAGGAAAAAAGGATAAAAATGGAATATGAAAATATTTTATCCAAAGAAGAAATCTATTGGTACCCAAAATCTAGAGAAACATGGCTAGAAGTAGGGGATAGAAACACAAAATTATTCCATAATAACACCAAAATAAGAAGAAACCTTAATAAAATCACCAAAATCAAAGACTGAAATGGATTGGATATTGAGGACCCTAAGGTTATTGTTGAAATGGAAGAAAACCAATTTGAGAAGATTCCAAATAACCTAGAGGGATCCCATCCAACACAACAACAATAGATACCTGGGAACATCCCCCATATCATAAAAAAAGAAGAGAATAAAATGATGACTACAAAATTCACTAAAGAATAAATATAAATTGTTGTAAACAAAATGCACCCTGGTAAGGCCTTAGGGCCAGATGGTTTTCCTACCTTCTTCATCCAAAAGTGTTGGCACTTCATAGGGGATGAGATAACTAAAGATTTTGAAGGGATGATGAACTCAGGTGACTACTTATATATATTAACAACAAATTCCTATCCCTCATACCAAAGAAAGAGAAAATATAAGTCTTTGATGACATTAGAGCTATCACATTGTGAAATGCAATTTATAAAATCTTGACAAAAAAACATTAGCCAATAGAATTTTGGAACTTCTATCTGACATTATAAGTGAAGAACAATCAAGCTTTGTCCCTGGTCGATCCATATTTTTGATGGTGTCATCGTCACACAAGAATCCATTCATTCCATTTAATAAAAATAAGGAACCCAACATGCTAATAATATTAGATATCAATAAAGCATATGATAGAGTAGACTTGCATTTTTTATGAAAAGTAATAGAAAAATTTAGCTTCAGTAAACAAGGGATCAATATTATATATGAATGCATTTTTAGCGCTAAGATCTCAATACTAATAAATGGAACACCACAAGGTTTTTTAAGCATGTCTAGAGGTTTAAGACAAGGTGACCCTATTTAACCTTTCATTTTTATTATTATGGAGGAAGCTCTGGGAAGCTCTATAACTTAGGCCAAAGAAGAAAGACAAATACAAGGAATATAAATCACAAAGGGTATTGACACCTTGACTCATCAATAATATTTTGATGACAATGTGCTATATGGAAGCTATAATAGAAGGGAATAATCTATTTTCATATCAATGTTTGATACCTACACAATAACATCAAGCCGAGAAGTTAAGAATTCCAAGTGAGAAATATTTTTCTTCAATTCATACCCTACCACTAAGAGAGATAAATTATCAATTCTTTAATTTAATAATGGTGAGATTCCAAGCAAATACCTCAGCCTTACTTTGGATAAAGGAATTGAATAAACTAAATTATGGGATATAATTATCACCAAACTAAAAAAATAGCACATGGAAAGGAAGATGGTTATCCATAGTAGGAAAAGCTACAATGGTTAAATTTGTCCTTTCATCTATCCACATTTATCAACTCTTATGCCTCCACCTTCTCATGGAAATTAGAGGGGAATTCAATAAAACACTTAAAAATGTTTTCTGGTAAGGTTCAGAGGATAAAAAAGGGTCTTCCTTAATTGCATGGGATAATATATGTAAGCCAAAAGAGGATGGCAGTCTTGGATTAAAAAAACCAGATAACAAAGTAGAGCTCTGGGAGCCAAGCTAATTTGAAGGATGTATAGGAATCCTGAATTAAAAAGGGTTAAAATCCTAAGACACATACCTAAATTATCAATACTCAATCAAGGTATTTAGAAATTCATATCCCCCAAGAGGGTCTAGAATTTGGAACTTCATGCTGGAATGCAAGGATATCATTAAAGAGAATTTAACCTAGAACCTTGGTGAAGGAAAGGATGCACTATTTTGGGAAGATTCCTAGGGAGGGTGTAAAGTGATAAGTAAAATGGATAAATTTAACACTTCCAATAAAATATTCGAAGAGAAAGTAGTTAAGTATGTTAAGGATTACATCAAAATTCCCAATAATGATATAAACTTGTGTTGGGAATGGAAACGATTTGAGAATTTGGATATTCCCATAGAAGAAAATTAGAACCTATCTGAAATTCTCCAACAAAGACATGTCACCTTCAAAACTGGTGAATATAGGCTGGTTTAGGATGGCTTGAAGATGGGAGAATACAAAACTAAGGAAGGATACAAGTTTCTTATGAAAAAATAACTTAGATAAAAAATAGATCTCCCCTTAGACTTTGTTGGGATAAACATTTTCTCCCTCAAGCAAGCCTCTTCACCTGGATGGTTCTACAAATGAAAATCCTTACTATTGATAGATTTACCAAAATTGGTTTTGAAGGCCCTCATGGATCTTCCCTCTATGAAAAAGATCAAGAAAATGAAAATCACATCCTCCTTAATTGTGACTACTCTAATGAATTTTGGAGGTGGTTATGCATAAAAATGAACTTGATATCTTCTTTACCAAACAACCTAATAGTATTGTTCAATGCATGTCCTAATACACACAAAAATAGCATCTAAAACTTACTATGGACTATATGCCCCTCTATCATAATATGGGAATTATGGAAAGAGAGGAATAGAGGGATATTCAAGGAAAAGAAAATGACATGGGAGAAACTGACAAAACAATATCAATGCAACCATCATAGAGTTGTAAAATAGTAGAATTCTGTTGGAATAATGATCTATTTGTCATCAGTGAATGCACTTAATGAAAACACTTATTCGATTTTGAATGCTTACCGAGCTCATCACTCAGTCCACAGACTATACCGAGCATTTAGTAAAGCTCACCGATTAATCAGTTCAAACTGAGCAGTAAGGCAGTCACCGAGTATATGAGAAGAACAACAGTTACCGAGCAGACGGTAGTCACCGAGTCATCATTCGAAGATAATCAAGAAGTCAGTTACTACCGAGTCACCAGTGGTTACCGAGTGACAATATATCTACCGAGTCACCACAGCTACCGAGTTCCAAGCTACACTTCGGGACTAGTATGGACCGAGCCTCT
>MU224596.1:3239005-3271547 GCA_018584345.1 Thuja plicata
TATATATATGTAATGAAAAGATACATTTGAAGTGTCATCGAAATAGTTAGAGAAGATGTATAGAAGATAAGTATGAAGATATCAGTGTGAGATAGAGCCCTTAAAGAAGTTAAGAGCATAGGAACATAATTGGAACTGATCAGACATCTATGTCACATACAACAGTTCATTTCTGGATATAGTGCAAATCTATTCTCAGGAGGTTGTAGCCTTCTTTCTCTTTGAGCAGTGAGCTCTTGGACAGTGAGTCCTCACCCCTAATAGGATTGTTTGTAAAAGACTCCTAATAGGGTTAGACCCTTAGCCAGGTCATTGTACTGACATTTTAAAGACTACTCCTAACAGGGCAAAGGAACTCTAACAGGTTCATTATACTAGTGCAATATTTGTGGGTACTAATTCCCACCAGGGTTTTCCTCTAATCAAGGTTTCCCCGTAATCATATCAAGTGTTATGTGTTATTGTGTTAAGCTTCATTGGATGTATATTTGATTTATGTTTAATTTGCTGAATTTGACTAATTAGCTAAACAGTTATCCACCCCACCTCTGAGTGTTTTCAATAGAAAAGGCCTCAAGTAGCACCCATTTCCAGGTTTTCACCACTTGGAAATTTAATTTAATTTAATTTTTTTTTGAATTTTTAAATTTTTAAATTTTTTTGTATTTTTGGAATATATAATTTGTTTTGAGATACATCAAAGCACCTCTTGCTAGGTTTTCACTAATATGGTCATTTTTTCAGGACATTTTATGATTTTTAGAATTGTTGACAATATATCATTTTATTTTTATTTTTTAAGGATCAATAAGTATGTACAAAGGGTGCCCCCAGAAAGAATGGGCATCATGGATAGAACTTCTTCAGGTGCAATACATTGATAAGATTAGGGAGCTTCTCTCCCTCTATTGTAGACAGTAAATAAGAACTTGACCCAAAAGTTGTTGTAATGATGTAAGGTCCAAGCCAATTAGGTTCAAATTTTCCCTTTTGATCTCTATGTTGTTGATTCTTAGGATTTTCACGTAGGACAAGATCTCCCACTTGGAATTCTATAGGGAGAACTTTTTTGTTGAAGGCTTTGGACATGCGCTTTTGATAAACCCTCATATGGTCAAATGATGCTTGACGTTTCTCATCTAGAAGTTCTAACTCTTGAAGTTTCATGGCATGGTAGTCTTCATCTGTAACTAGACCTTTGAGGGAAACTCTAACTAAAGGAATCTCAACCTCCAAAGGTAACACTGCTTCAACACCATATGTAAGGGAAAAAGGAGTAGCCCCAGTAGGAGTATAGATACTCATTCTATAGGTCCACAAAGCCAGATTTATCTATAAGTGCCAATCTCTACCATTCTTAAAAACTGTTCTATGTAGGATTTTAAGAATGGTTTTGTTTGATGCCCTTGCTTGACCACTTCCTTGCAGGAAGTAAATGGAAGACCAATGTTGTTTAATCTTGAAATTATTGAAGAGTTGTTTAAGATCTTTATTTTTGAACTTGCCTTTGTTGTCAATGATAATCTTAGAAGGCACTCCATATTGACAGATGATATTCTTCAGAATGAATAGAGAGACTATCTTTCCCAAGGTAACAGAAAGTGGGATAGCTTCTACACATTTAGTGAAGTAATCAGTAGCAGTGATAATAAACTTGTGTCCACTTAATGAGTTGGGATGAATCTACCCAACAAGATCAAAGACTAAGTGCTGAAGTGGCCAATGAGATATAGAAGGAATGATCTCCTTGCCTTGATCATGTATCAGGTTACCATGTTTTTAACACTTTTCACATGACTTTGCAAAAGATATTGCATAAATCTACATCATAGGCCAATATTACCCCGCCCTAAGAAACCTTCAGGCCATGGAAAGACCATTAGGATGTCCCCATTAGATGCCCTCGTGGATGTCAACTCACGCTTGGTTGGATTCTTTCTTTTCTAAGCATCTAAGAAGTGTTCCATCTAGACCCCTCCTATATAAATCACAAGAGATAAGGGAATGGTGAGAGGTGTTTTGGTTAAGGCTCCTGTGTTTAGATCAGTTAAAGGTTTGAGGTATAATGTCATCATGAAGGTATGAGTAAATGGCACCATAACGGGATGACTCACGACCAACAAGGGTACAAATGATATGAGTTTCTTGGGAGTCAAAGATAGGGTGATGTATCTCTTCCACCAGGAATTCAAATCTAGATTCATGTTTCCCTAACTAAAGGAGTGGAGCAAGTGTAGCCATAGCATCAACTACTTTGTTTTCAGCTCTAGGGATTTGTTGAAACATGACAAATGTGAAGTATCATTTGAAGGAATAAACCATTTTCTTGTAAGGTACTAGCTTCTCATTTTTTTAATATTCATCATTGACTTAGTTAATTATCAGTTGTGAATCCCCATAGATGTGTAACTCTATGATTCTCCATTCTATGGCCATCTTAAGTCCATTTGTTAAAGCTTCATATTCAGCAATTTTGTTTGTACATGGGAACAATAACTTGTAAGACTTAGGAATCATGTACCCATGAGGAGAAACAAACAACACACCAGATCCTGAACCATTTTGCATAATGGATCCATCAAAGAACATCTTCTATTTTCTTTCAGTCATATACATGAGGTGTTCATCTAGGAAATGAACTTGAATGGGTGCAT
The DNA here is from genome assembly GCA_018584345.1 of Thuja plicata. Classification (NCBI taxonomy): domain Eukaryota; kingdom Viridiplantae; phylum Streptophyta; class Pinopsida; order Cupressales; family Cupressaceae; genus Thuja; species Thuja plicata. The sequence continues at coordinate 3,241,660 of MU224596.1, forward strand.
TATCTTGTATTGGGAAATCAACCAATTGATCTGTAATGACTTGTCCTTTCATTGCTTTACGCTCAATATACTCTATGTTAAATTCTGAAAGGATCAACATCCATTTAGCAAGTCTACCTGTGAGGGAAGCCTTGCCTAGTAAATACTTGAGTGGATCTATTTTTGGTATGAGGTGTATAGTGTGCGCAAGCATGTAATGTTGCAAATTTTGGGAAGCAAACACAATTACAAAGAAAGATTCTCAATGCTGGTGTAGTTAACCTCATATGAAAGAAGAGTGCAGATAATGTAGTTATTACTCTTTCTTTCCTATGTTCATCAAGTTGAGCTAATAATACCCCCAAGGAAGATTCTGTCACTGAAATGTATAGAATAAGTGGTTTCCCTAGGATGGGAAGCATTAAAATGGGGGGATTTGCAAAGTATTTATTGATTTGATCTATCCTCTTTTGAAAATCATCATTCCAAACACATTTGACTCCTTTGTGTAAGTTCTTGTTGAAAGGTTGAGCTATATCTGCCAACTGTGAAATGAATCTCCTTATGGATTGAAGACATCCTTGAAGACTCCTCATTTGACTAATATTTATAGGAGGTGGAATATATATGATTGATTGGACTTTTTCAGGGTCTACCTCTATTCCTCTTGCTGAAATGATGAATCCTAGTAGTTTTCCAGAGGTGACTCCAAATGCATACTTTTTAGGATATAACCTTAGTTGAAATTGTTCCATGCGATCTAGAATGACTTCTAAGTCATCTAAGTGTGTGTCTCTTTTCATAGACTTGGCCAAGGTGTCATCCACATAATTTTCCATCTTTTTATGCATCATGTCATGAACAATTTTTGTCATAGCTTGTTGATAGGTGGCTCCTGCATGTTTCAATCCAAAAGGCATAACGTTCCAACAATAGGTTACCCATGAACAATTGAATGTAGTCTTTTCTTGATCTTCATGAACTATCTTAATCTGACTGTATCTGGAAAAACCATCCATCAAGGAATAAATCTCATAACCCACAGTAATATCCACTATCACGTCTATATTGGGAAGTAGAAAGTCATCTTTTGGGCATGCTGTATTGACATCTCTAAAATTTGTGCAAACTCAAATGCATTTGTCATGTTTGGAAACTGGTATAATGTTTGATATCTTTTTAGCATAGGCAATAACTCTTATGAATCTTGCACCAAGAAGTTTCTCTAATTCTGCTTTGACTAGGAGAGCTATGTGAGGATGCATAATTCTCAATTTTTGTTTAACCGGTTTGACACATGGAGCTATGGACAAGTGATGCATGATTAGATTAGTGTCCAAACCCAGCATATCTAAATAAGTCCATGCAAAGTTGATCTTCTTTTTCTGTAAGAACTTAGTGTAAGCTTCTTTTTCTTGCTATGACAAGGACTAAGCCAAGTGTACTATCTGTGGAGCCTCATCTGCACCCAAATTGATAGTTTTTGTTGGTTCAATAAGCACTAAAGATGTATCTTGAAATTATCTAGGGAGATGATCAAGTACCTCATCCTTGGGTGCTTTAGAGAGGTTTTCACCCTTGAATATGTCATTTCTTTTTACTTTTTTTTTTTCTGACAGCCCTAGACAGTGGTTTTTGCCATCAATACTCCTACTCTTTTTATTTAATTTTCTTTTTATTTTGTGACTAAGGTACTTGATGTCTGGCTCTGTCATGCTGGTAGCCGGTTCACTAGTGGAAGAGACTACAAGTTCAAATGCATTCAAGTAACAAGCTATTTCATAATCATTTTGAAATTTTAAGAGCTCATGTTCTTGATAGTGTTGGGACCAATCAATGAGGTTGGGATGAACAAGAGGTAATTCAATGACTAATTCAAGGTTGTAAATGTTAATGATATCATCTCTGGTGACTGAAGAGTCATATTTGTCCAGTATCCTTCTAAGCTACCCAAATTGGGATTCATCCTAACAAGTGAAGAATTGTCCACTAAGGCAACATGTGGGTTCAAATTCTCTAATCCTACACATGACTTGTCAATTACCTTGGTTTAAGAACTATAAGTGTGGATGACATCAAAATCCATGTCAACTGTGGAAGGTTCTAAGAAGGAGTCCAATTCACACTCACATGAACTTGTTTTTGAACTTCGACTAGGATGTTTACACCATGAAGTTTTGAGACATCTTGGTGGGGAAGTTCTAATGTCATGAAGGGTAAGGGTATGTACAGGATCATGGTATGCTAAAAAGTGGTGATCTGAAAAATAAGTCTTGATTGGTAGACTGATTGAAAAATAGCTATAACTTTCAAATGATATATCATTTTTTTAAATCTGAAACATGCGTCAACTTCTATACTTCGCCTACTACAAGAAAAAAGAAAAAAGAAATCAATTTGATGAAGTTTAGACTAAGTTAAGGTGGTTAGACATGAGATTTTTTATATTCTGGAAAAGTTGTAAAAGAAAAATAATAATTAATTACTTACTTGGAAACAAATTACAAAAAAATATGCGTCACATTCAGAGATTAATCTACTAGTTATATCTAGAATCTAGTAAAAAAATATTATCATTTGATTGTGTTTAAGGTGGTCAGACATACACCTACTTCTTATCTTTTTAGTCCTGATTGATAGACTGATTGAAAAATAACTATAACTTTCAAATGGTATAACCATTTTGAAATCCAAAACATGAGTCACATTCTATGCTTTTCCTACTATAATTAAAAAATAAAAAAAATTCAATTTGATGAATTTTAACTATGTTGAGGTGGTCAGACACGATATTTTTTATATTATGGAAAAGTTGTAAAAGAAAAATAATAATTAATTATTTACCTGGAAAAAAATTACAAAACAATATGTGTCACATCTGAACATGAGTCTAATACTTATATCTAGAATATTGTAAAAAAATATTATCATTTGATTGTGTTTAAGGTGGTCAGACATACACCTTCTTCTTATCTTTTTCATGAAATTTTCATACTACTGCATTGAAATTCAAAATTTCACCATATAGATTAATTTTTTCAAGTTGGGATAGTAGCTTAGAAACTAGATTCAATTTGCTACAAATTCTCTTCTTACACATTTTTGATATAAGATTGGTAACTTGTCCAAATTTTTACATCAACTTTCCTAACCTTGATTTTCTAAATTTTCATTGCCACTTAAGGCCTAGCCTGGTATACCATGATCCTGCACATACCCATAACACCTTCTCTTTCAATTAAATGAGCAAGATTATTTCATTGACATTCTATTAAAGGATATTTTACATCTGATTCATCTTGTTCTAAGGTTGCAACTATCTCATGAATGACTGGAATATCTGAATCTCCCCAAAGGAGATTAGTGGAAGGGATCAAATCTTCACACATGTCTTGCTGATTTGTCAAATTAGGTATGTATTCTAGTTCATCTTCACTATCTGACTCATCAAGGATAGAAGTAGTGTTCTTGTTACGATTTGCAAATCCTAGGCCAACCGTCTTCTTAGACTTGTATCCAAAAATAACATGATCAAGAGGTTTTTCTCTAGCATCCAATCTGTGACTAAGAGGGCCATGTGAAAGATAGCCCATTTTTTTGAGAAAAGTATACCCTCTTCTATAAGCCTTAAGAGAAGGAGAGAAATTCTCATTATTCATGTATTTCTCTTCTCTATATATCTAGTCTCTAACAACCGTCTCTTCCTTCTCATCTTGAATAGGAACTGAGGACTCTACAAACGTGCCAAATAAAGTCATTGCTGAAGGGGAAGGTCTCATTTCTTGTGAAGGCTTTCCATAAAACCTAGGTGAAACTGAAAGTGTTGTGAGGGAGTTGAGTTGAAACCCCGGGGAGTTGAGTTGAAACCCCCAATGCCAAGGTCTACTAACTTGAACTGGTCTTTACATTTAGCTAATATTGTATCGAAGTCTTATGCTTCTCTATTAGGGGGAACATGAGCACTTGCTAAAACTGAGTTAATAGATAAAGTGTTATCCCCTAGAATACAAATCTTTGTTCCATTGTAAGGGAACTTAACACACTGATGGTAGGTAGATGAAACTGCTTGCATATCATGAATCCATGGTCTACTGAGTAATATTTTGTACAAAAGGGGGCCAACATCAACTATTTGGAATAAAATATATTTTTCAACAGGGCCAATCCTAATAGGAAGCACAGCCAACCGCTTGGAACATCTTTCTGTCTCATCATAGGCTTTGATGGTGATCTTTTTCCTAGTATCTATGAATTTTATAGAATAACCCAACTCTTTCAAAAGACTAAAGGAATAAATGTTGAGCCCAACACCCCCATCTATCAAGACGCACCTAACATGGGTTTTGTGGATCATGACCTTAATATGAAGAGAGAGATTGTGTGGGTGGCTCAAAGCTTTATCATTATCCTCTGAAAAGGTAAGGTAATGAGGGCTAGCAATATTGTTAACCATGTTCTGGAATTGATCAAAATCTAATTTGTTGGGGACGTTCACTGCAAGAAGAGCATCCTTAAAGACTTGCTTGTGTCTCGGGGACAACTCTAAGAGATCAAAGCTTGAAATATGAGCTAGGGTTCTTTGCAACTGATCAACAATATTATAGCTTGACTTAGGATTGAATGCTATTTTTTAGGCGACATTCGTGGATGTCACATGCTTAGGTTTACTTGGTTGAATTGAATTGGGTCCTCTAATGACAATGAGACCTTGTCTTCATGTGACAACATTGAGAGTTTGAGACAACACTTTAGAGTTGGGACCCCTTAGCACCAGGATGTGTTCTTCATCAAATATAGGAGGAGATTCTGTGTCTAGATCAAAAGCATAGGGATCTTTATCCATCATCATGTTGACATTCTCTTCTAAAACTTCAAGCATATTAACAACATTCTCTGAATATGTGTAAGTGTAATTTACTTCAGCCTTGCCATTCTTAGGTTTAGAGGTTTCCCCCTTCTCATACTTGGGCAAAGGTTCTTTGAATGCCTTATAATCAGCATTGGTGTTTAGTCCATCTACCTTAAGCTTTCCATTCTCAATGAGATCTTGGATAATATGTTTGAGTTTTCAATATTTTTCAATATTATGTCCAATGTCATTGTGAAACTTGCAAAAGGCTTTCTCATCCCACCAATGTGGCTTAACATCAGGTATATAATTCGATGTGGGATTTTGAGGATGTGCAAGGTTGTTGGCAATGAGTGTTTTCAAGACATCCTCATATGAATCACCAAGTTTTGAAAACTAATGTCTCTCTTTTCATAGGCCTATCTTGGTATCTTGGCTTATTCTCTTTTTGATTAGATACATTGAGTTTCATGGCTTGAACAATGCTAGACAAGTGGAGAATAATTTGTTCTGTGGGTTAAGAGGATTCTACAACTCTATCATTGACCAATTTTTTGTTCCTATTCCAATGTTATTTCGTTCGTTTATCTTTGTTAGGGTTGTTATTTTTACCATTGTTGTTGTTGTTGTTGTTGTTTTTGTTTCCATGTTTGGTCAAAATTCCTTATTCTTTCAAAACATCGTCAATCCTACATGTGGTTTCAACTATGATGTCAAAGGAATAAAAAACAATCTTCCTAACTTCATACCACATCTCAGGAACCAAGTTACTAACAAAGATGTCAATCTTCTCATTTTTAGGGATGGTCCTAGAGTAGTGAGAGAATTGTCATCTCCACCTTTGTAATAAAGTGATGAAGGATTCCCCTTTCTTTCAATTGCATAAATCCAACATGGTGACATTTATTGAAAGGTTGTATGCCAGTTTGTGGATAAATCTATTGATGATCTCTTTGAAAGTATTAACGGCGGGAGTTATGTTGGTGAACCATTCCATCACTTGACCCTTAAGACTCCTTGGGAACAATCTCATGTGGTACAAATCATCTTGATGGAACACAAAAATTGTGGTATAGAATTGATGCACGTGAGTGTTTGGATCTTCATTCCCATCATACTTGTGATATTGAGGGATCTCAACCTTTCTTAGGAAGTCTTTCATGTTACCACTTTTGTCAAAAGGATTAGGAAAAATTTAATCAAGTGAGAATGAACTCTTGGGTGCCAACATATTTTTGATCATACTCTTAACTTGTTTGATCTCTTCTTCTTGTGATGGACCTTGCTTATTAATCTTCTTGTCCACATCAAACTTGTAGGGGACCCTAGCTCCCTTTTTGATTAAACTCTCTAGGAGCTTGTCTTGGTTTTTCTCTAAGTATCTCTCCACATACTGCTAGAATAATGGTTCTTGTTGTATCTTCATAAAGTCAAAAATTGAGCTACTACCCCCATATTGTGAACAATGGTGAGCACTTTGGGAAGGTTTTCTTGAGTTCCTAAGAGATGTTGAGTTCCTATTATGATAATGTCTTGAAGCCCTTGTTCTTCTAGGGCTAGGAGATTGTGAAGGTGATCTTGAATGTCTCCCACTTCATGGAGTCTAGTGTAGAGAAATTCCCATTTTTTATGTGGTTTGTATGTTTTAGGGTTGTGTTAGGTGTTTTGTGTGGTATGTAATAAGATCCACTAGGTTGGATCCAAAGTTTATCATCTCCATGTTTGTAAGAGCCAAAAGTGCTCATTAGGTGATTTTGTGGTCATTTTGACCTAGAAAGGTAAACATTGATATTTTATGTAAATTGGGTTTAGAGTGTCTTCTAGGACCCTAAGTAACCTATCTAAGGTCATGTAAGTCAAAAACATCCATCGAGTTGACTAAAATAGTCAAATAGCAAAAGTTGCTCGAGCAAATTTTGCAAATTTTTGCATGAAGTTGTAAATGGAGGTTGGAGTGGTTATAACTACTCATGCTTAGGTAGTTGAGCATGGATCTTTGATTTTCAGAAGGTTAATGGATTTTTGGATTGCTTAACATTTTTGTGAAGTCATTGTATGGATGTTAGACTATGATTTCTTGTAATCTACACTATTTCTTACATACTATACAACAGTGTATAGATTGGATTGGCTAATCAAACCATATTGTGGTGTAGTGTTTTGAATTATCTCTCTTATGCATTGATTAGTTTGATTTCAAGTTATCATATTGTAAATTTTTAATATGATTTAAGCCACTGGTTTGTAAGTTCCATTTATAGAGTTGCAGTGGTAAATATGACTCTAACCTAAGCATCCACCAGTGAAAATGGTTGAAACCATGGGGGATGAAGCGTTAGGGTTTGTAAATATAGTTTTTTTTCAATTTTATTTTTGGCAATGGGATTCCTAGACTTGGAATGAAGCCCTATGGCTGACTGTTAAGAATAGGCGAGCCTGGACAAGGTAAAGATCGGATTGCATAGAGAACCCATGATCTTGGATGGTGAAATTAGTGGCATGTGAAGAAGCCATAAAGTGTTCCCATGAAGGATCAAATGGTGACAAATGATGATAGAATTTTGAAGACCAATTTGGAGACATTTTGTACTGACATGTCCAGAGGCCAAAAAGATAGGCTGAAAATGAGGGCCTACTGATAACTAGGGTTCTGGGTGCATCCAGCTGCTAGGATTTTGGATTCTAGTAGTGTTTGTGGATACCTAGAATATTTTCAAGGTCTTCTATGAGGTTGTTTCAAATATTTTGGAGCTTTAGACCCAAAATAGTGAAATTTGACCTACTAGGAAATAGGGTTATTATGCCTCCTAGTGAATTTGGCAACAATTGGACTGTTGGAGTATCCAGAATAATTGGAATTGATTTAAATAGACTTTTAATGGACTTAGAAAATAGACAAGAGTCTATGTGGTGTGTAGGGAAGATCCTAATAAAGGGTTTGGGATTCTAGGGGAAAGATCTAGTGAAGTAACCTAGGAAATTGAACAACTAGTTGGACTAGTTGATCCTAGAGGTATTTTGTGTCTTCCACAAATCAACTATACCTACGAGGAAAGTTGATAGAGAGGATCTAGGAGATAAATATTTGAGAATTTCACATAGGAGGAGTAACCATTGGGTGGTTAGAAGAGATTAGAAGCATTTTGGGAAAGAAATCACTAGAACCCCAAACCCTCTGCATCAGAGTGGTATCAAAGAAAAAATTTTGTTAAGTGTGGTGTATGTCTTAAGGGGAGGAGAGCCAAGAGTTTAAAACCATGCCTCCTAAGGAAATGAGTAGGGATGCCATTGTGGAATTGGTTCAGAGCCTCTTAGAGAAGGCTAGTGTGTCAGAATCAGGGAGTAAGAAGAAAGTAATTGAATGGGGAAATAAGAGTGATGATGATGAGACTGAAAATTAGTTAGGAGAATCTAAAGGAAAAGAAGTGGAGATGGATAAAGATCAAAAGGTATTCTTGGATGCTTTTAAGTCCATCAATAAAGATAGTATGGAACACATACCCTACTATTGTGGCATCTTTAATGGTGAAGAGTTATTGGAATGGCTAGAGGCCATAGACAACCAGTTTGATTACAAAGAAGTGGCAGAGGAGAAGAGAGTCATCTATGCCAAGGCTAGACTTAGAGGATCTGTATTGGTGTAGTGGAACATGATACAGGATGATAGGGTAACCAATGGAAAGAATAAACTAGTTTCTTAGGAGCAGATGAAGATCACATTGAGGGAACGATTCTTTCCTACTAATTATGAGATTCAAATGTATCAAAACTTTTAGAACTTGAGACAAAAGGAGATGAGAGTAAGTTCCTATACTAAGGAGTTTCACAAATTAAGCCTAAGGGAAAGGAGAAAAGAAGAATAAATGGAGAAATGAGAAAGGTACCTAAATGTATTGAGGCAAGGAATCCAAGATTAAATTAGCATGATGGCTTCTGATAGTATGCATAAGTGTTTTCAGTTGGCTTTGAGAGTGGAGGATAAGGCTAGTAGGAGAAATTATTTCCATCAAAGAGGAAGGGGTAATAAAAATAATAGAAGATTCAGAGGCTATGGAGTAAGTTTGGCAGAGGAAAAAGCCCAAGTAGGTGAGAAGAGAATCAATCTATAGAGAATAGTGGGAGAAATCAGTACAGAGGGTCATTTCAAAGAGGAGGATACAAAGGAGGAGGGCCTCAAATAGGTAGATTTCAGTCCCAAAGAAGGACAAATTCAGTTTTCACTATAAGATGTTATAACTGCAAGCAAGTGGGCCATATAATGGGCAAATGTCCTGAAAAGACCTCCACATCATCTATGGGGGAAAGAAGAAATCAATTGGTACAAGAGGATAACACTCAAATTGTCACTTCTCCTATCTCCAAGGTAGGGAAATATTGGATGGAAAGAATCTAATGTTGAGAAGGACTTTGATGAAAGTTCCTAATACCATAGAGCCACCTCAGAGAAAGAATTTGTTGAAGACTACTTGTAGGTCTCATCAAAAGATCTGCAAGGTGATAGTGGACTATGGATCCACTAAGAATATAGTATCAAGAGAGATGGTGGACAAACTAAAACTTAGAAGGATACCTCATACCACTCCCTACAAGGTATCATGGCTAAACAAGGGGAAAAAAATAGTGGTGGATGAACAAAATATGGTGGGGATTGAAATAGGTGAGTATAAGGACAAGGTCCTATGTGACATACTTCCCATGGATGCATGTCATCTTCTTTTAGGATTTCCATGGCAGTATGATGTGAAGGCTATTCATGATGGAGAGAAGAACAATTATGTAATCACCAAGCTAGGGAAGAGGTTTCAAATTGATCCATTGTAGGAACCTAATGAAGAGAAAAATGTGGGAACCAGTGTGATGCTCTTGAGTGGAAAGAAGTTTCTAAAATCTATGAAGAAGGAGAGAGGATTATGTTGTGCAGTGATAGTGAAGCCAAAGGAGAAGACCAAGGAGAAATCCAACATGCCACTAGAGGTAAAAGCATTGTTGGAAAGGTATCATGACATAGTGGATAATGGTTTTCCAAGTGAATTACCACCCATGAGGGATGTGAGTCATCAGATAGAACTCATACCTAAAGAAAATTTGCCAAACAAGGCATCATATATGATGACACCAAGTCAAAATGTAGAGATATCAAAATAGATTCAAGAGTTGTTGGAGAAAGGACTAATAAGGAAGAGTTTGAGTCCTTGTGTTGTGCCAACTGTCCCTGCACCTAAGAAGGATGGAAAATGGAGCATATGTACTGACTCCAGGGCTATAAACAAGATAACAATTAGATATAGATTCCCAATCCTCTAGATTGAGGGTTTGATGGATAACTTGGGAGGTTCTTGTTATTTCTCCAAGCTGGATTTGAAGTAAGGTTACCATCAAATCATAGTTAGACCTGGTGATGAGTGGAAGAGATCCTTCAAGAAAAATGAAGGGCTGTATGAGTGGCTTGTAATATCCTTTGGCCTAACAAATGCACCTATAACATTCATGAGGCTCATGAATGAAGTGCTAGTAGATTTCATAGGTAAGTTTGTAATATTTTATCTTGATGAAATTTTTATCCTTAGCGAGTCTAAGGAGTAGCACATGAAGCATTTGGAGATTTTATTAAGGAGGCTACACCAAGAGAAATTGATGATCAATAAGGAAAAATGTGAGTTTTTGAAAATTGAATTAGTTTATCTTAGTTTTGTGATTGCTAATGGATGTATGAAGATGGATCTTGATAAGGTTAACTCTATTTTGGAATGGCCTCCACCTAGATCCATAGGGGATGTTAGGATTTTTCAGTGATTGGCCTCCTACTATAGGAAATTTGTGAGGAATTTTAGTCATGTATGTGCCCCTATCCTCAACACTATCAAAGGAGAAATCAAATGTCAGTTTAAGTGGACTATAGCAGCAAACCAAGGATTTGAAATGTTGAAAAAGTGGATAGAAGAACTACCTACACTTAGGTTCCCCAACTTCAACCAGTTATTTGTGGTGGAATGTGATGGTAGTAAGCTATCCATTGGAGAAGTGTAAAGTCAAGAGGGACACCCTGTGGCATTATTCTCAGAGAAGTTGAATGAGGCCAAACAAAACTACTCCACCTATGATTTGGAGTTGTATGACATGGTAGAATCACTCAAAAAAGGAGACATTATCTCCTACCAAGGGAAATTGTGGTCTACATAGATAACCATGCCCTTAGTTTTTTGAATGGGCAAGAGAAATTGAACCAAAGATACCTTAAGTGGGAAAAATCTCTACAAACATACACATTTTTCATTAGACATGAGAAAGGGGTTAGCATCAAGGTTGTAGATGCTCTTAGCAGAAGAGTACTAGATATACATGAGATACAATTGCAAAGTGTGGGGATGAATGATTTGAAAGACTTCTACAAAGAGGATAATGATTTCAAAGATGCCTATGAGGAATGTGTAAAGTTCCAATAGGGGTAGAAAGTGGAATTCACTATATATATGTTTCAGGAGGGACTATTGTTCAAAGGACACCTAATGTGTATACCTCAGTGCTCAATGAGAGAGAACATTGTGAAGGAGAAACACCAAAGAAGCTTGGGAGGCCACTTTGGAGTGGATAAGACACTTGAGCAAGTGAATAGGAATTACTATTGGTCTAGATTACCATCAGATGTTAGGAATTTTTTGGAGCATTGTCAGATATGTCAGAGGGCTAAAGGACAAAGTAGTAATAGTGGATTGTATCCTAGAGGGTCTTAGAGTTGAGTAATCTTAGTTTGTAGGACAAAAGGAGTGCCCAAGGGGAGTCATTTGCAAAATAGATGAAAGAGATTCATCAATCAAGTCAACAAGACTGTACAAAAAGCAAGGGGAGAAGTATAAGTCCAAGGAAAACTAGACAAAAAGGGATTTGCAATTCAAGGTGGGGGATCTAGTACTTTCTTACCTCCAAAAGGAAAGACTACCCAAAGGTCATCCTATCAATTTTCTCATGAAGAAGATAGGACCCTTGAAGATATTGCATAAATATGGAAAAAAATTATATGAGGTGTAGTTGGCTCCTGATTTGGGAATTTCATCCATTTTTAATGTATGTGACACGTATCCCTATAAGGGACCATCGCAAGACATAGGTCAACCCACTCTTACAAATTTGGGAGATGATGATTGGGTCAAATATTTTCCTACCCCAATCCCTTTGTACTTAGATAGTATCCTAGATTACAAGGTGATTAAGAAAACAATGAAGGGTACTTACAAAGAGTATCTAGTCAAGTGGCAGGGACTACCTAAAGCTAAATCCACTTGGATGACTGAGGCAAACATTCTGAAACATGGGCTCACCATTAAATACCTCCTAACTCAAGGGACTTGATTTCTTTGACCCAGGGGAGTATGGTGCAGAGCACCTCCCATTTTTGATGTGGTTTGCATGTTTTAGGGTTGTGTTAGGTGTTTTTTGTGGGATGTAATAAAATCCACTAGGATAGATCCAAAGTTGATCATCTCCATGTTTGTAAGAGCCAAAAGTGCTCACTAGGTGATTTTGTGGTCATTTTGACCTAGAAAGGTAAAAGTTGATATTTTGTGTAACTTGCATTTAGAGTGTCTTCTAGGACCCTAAGTAACCTAACTAAGGTCATGGAAGTCAAAAACATGCATTGAGTTAATAGTCAAATAGAAAAAGTTGCTAGCAACTTTCAAAAGTTGCTTGAGCAACTTTTGCAACATTTTGCAAGAAGTTGCAAATGGAGGTTGGAGCGGTTCTAACTACCCATGCTCATGTATTTTAGCATGGATCTTTTATTTTCAGAAGGTTAATGGAGTTTTTGATTGCTTAACATTTTTGTGAAGTCACTCTACGGATGTCAGACTGTGATTTCTTGTAATCTGCACTATTTCTTACTTTATGTACAGTAATGTACTGATTGGATTGGTTGATCAAATCATATAGTGGTGTAGTATTTTGAATTATCTCTCTTATGAATTGATTAGTTTGATTTCAATTTATCATAATTTAAAGTTGTAATAGGATTTAAGCCATTGGTCTGTAAGTTCCATTTACAGAGTTACAGTGGTAAATATGGCTCTAACCTAAGCATTCACCAGTGAAAATGGCTGAAACCATGCGGGATGAAGGGTTAGGTTTTGTACATATAGCTTTTTTTTGTTTTTTGTTTTGGCAATGGGATTCCTAGACTTGTAATGAATCCCTATGACTGACTGTTAGGGACAAGTGAGTCTGGACAGGGTAAAGATTAGATTGCATAGAGCACCCATGATCTTTGATGGTGAACTTAGTGGCATGTGAAGAAGCCATAAAGTTTTCCCATGAAGGATAAAATGGTGATAAATGATGACAAGAAGTTTGAAGACCAATTTGGAGACATTTTGTACTGACTAGTCCAGAGGCCTAAAAGATAGGCCAAAAACTAGGGCATGGTGATAACTAGGCTTGTCCGTGCATCCAGAAGCTAGGATTTTGGATTCTAGTAGTGTTGGTGGATACCTTGAATATTTTCAAGGTCTTATATGAGGTTGTTTGGAATATTTTGGAGCTTTAGACCTAAAATAGTGAAATTTGACCTACTAGGAAATATGGGTATTAGGCCTCCTAGTGTATTTGGCAATAATTGGACTGTTGGAGTGTCCAGAAGAGTTGGAATTGATTCAAATGGAATTTTAATGGACTTAGAACATAGAAAAGAGTCTATGAGGTGTTTTGAGAAGATCCTAAGAAAGGATTTGGGATTATAGGGAAAATATAAAGTGAAGAAACCTAGAAAATTGAACAACTAGTTGGACTAGTTGATCCTAGAGGTATTTTGTGTCTTCCACAAATTAACTATACCTAGGATGAAAGTTGATAGAGAGGATCTAGGAGATCCATATTGGACAATTACACATAGGAGGAGTAACCATTAGATGATAAGAAGATATTAGAAGCATTTTGGGAAAGAAATCACTAGAACCTAGTGCATGAGCACCCTCAAGTTCATCCATGGAAATAAGATTAGTGGATCCAAACAAGAAGGGTTAGGGTTGTGATTGGATCTTAGGTCTATTTTTTTTAGTGAGTCCTAAAATGTAAGACAAGGGGACACTAAGTGATATTATAAACATAGTTGTCCACCTTAGTCAATTTGGACAATGTTTGGTAGAGTAGGTTAGAATAGTCTAGGGGACCTAAGGAAGGGTATGAATGTCATTTTAGGCCTTCTAATATCCCTTATGGTGTAAAAACACCAAAATTTACAAGTTTAGTTAGGATTGACAACTTTTGCAAAAAGTTTTCAAAAAGTTGTCAATGTTGCATAGAGTAACTTTTGAATCCCAATGTTCACAACCACTTTTTTTGGTTGGAAAAACTTTGGAATTATATGTAATGGTGGAAAAAACTTTCTCAAGAGGTTGGAGTGGAAAATTTGTAAAGTTTTTGCATTGAAATTAACAAAGTCCAAACTATTTTCTGTATTTCTAACTATTTTTTAGAGTTATGCGGTTCTGTACGGATCTCAATGCACCATTGAAGGATTAGAAAATTTTAACCAGTGTCTTTGTAAAATTTTCCAATTGGTGTTAAGTCTTGAAGTGCAGCGGATTGAAAGCTTTCAAATTTTTATTGCTCACTTGTCTGTGAAAGGCCCTAACTAGGGTTTTGATACTAATTTTCTCTTTCCCAGAGACTCCACCATGGGAAAATTCTAAGCCTTTGGGGAGAGAAAGGGGGGGAGATTTAATTTAAGAGTTTGGAGGTCTTAGATCAGAACCCAGTCTATGGAGGGAGAAAGGATTGAAACTTTTGGACAAGCATTCATATGTGACTGTCCAGAATTGATCTTTTGAGGCATAACTCAGGCCAAGGGTTGAATGGAAGTCTAAATCCTTGGATTTAGGAGTTTTCTAAGATCCATAAAGAATTTAAATTGGTGGGATGACAAATTTAAAAGAGATTCGAGTAGTTTCTTTGGAAAAGTGACCTATTAGCCCTATTAGGCCTAGGAGAGAATTGAGGATAACATGAGTTAGGGGATTGATCAAGAACCCTAGCTTGGAGGGTGTTTTTTGAGGATGGATTAAAGAATTTTGGGGTGGTGAAGACTTTCTTTGGTGGAGTTACAAGTAATGTTCCCTTAGAAATCCATATTGTCTCCTTATAGCCCTATGGTGGTTTAGGTGTCCAAATTGAATCTTAGAGATATCTCAGTAAGGGATTTGTGTTTATTTTAATCTATTATGATGATCTAATATTGATAGAACCCTTTTTATAACCCTAGATTAATTGGTTCTAGTTGTGTCTTACTTTTCCCTTTTGGGTGTTGAAGGGTAGTGGAAGACCTACTCTTGTGAATGTGAGTTTTGGAAACTATTTAGTAGAGCCCTAGATTGTGTGGGAGTAGGGGTGTTGAGGATCTCTAGAGAGTCATTTTTGACATATTTTGGGGCTCTTATAAAGAACCCCAAACCCTCTGCATTAGATTCTTAGGAGGGGTAGATGGAGGAGAGTTATTTCCACTAGCAACACGCATGTTGTTAAATCGATCATTAAGATGTTGAGACAAGAGTCTATCTTTCTCTTCTTGGAAGGCTTTCCTTTCTATCTCCAAAAAGGTTTGTCTCTCCAAATCTAGGAGTCTAAATTGCTCTTCCTTTCTAGGTTGCTCATCTAGGAAGGGTTTCTTTTCACACTCAATTTCCTTAAGTATTTCACTCATGTATCTTGAAGTTATTTTGAGCGGCAAACTTGGTCTTGAATGTCTAAACAAGTCATTATTTTATGTTTCATTCACATGAGTGTCATAAGGTTCATGATATTGGATTTAATGTTTTGATTGTTCTTCTTGATAGGCTTTCCCCTTACCTCTTTCATCCCTTTGGTATGCATCTAGATATCTAGTTTATATAAGGGGTGAGACTAGTCGATTTTCATGATAGGAATGGGCAAAAACAAATGGTATCTCTATATTTTTCAAATATGTCATCAAGGAATTTATCCATTTCTTCCCTCTATCATTGAGTCATTGTGTAACTCATATACATATCTGAGTGAGAAGATGCTAAGGGTGTACTCAACTCCCTGAGATCAAACAAAACTTCTGAGTTGTTCCTGGGTGATTGACCAAATATAGGTTATTTTCCCTTCCATTTTTGGTGAGTTTGAAATAAGGTATTGGTTAAAGACTACTTGAGGTTTCTTCCCTTGATCTACCTGATATCTTGTTGTAACCAACATGAAAGAAAATGTACTAGGTGATAGGACGAACCTAAGAAACATTGGTACCAAACTAGGATAGTAAAAGAACTCACTTGGCCAAAAGAGAGGTGATAAGATAGAATTTTGCAAGAGGCTTAAACCAACACTGCTACAGAGGTGCCCACTAAACGGGCGAATACCGTAACACATATGGATTAGGAGGATGATTTAGCCAAGTTATATTGATTGAATTTGAATTTTTATAGAATTGAATGGACAAGAGATCACTAAAACTATCCAAGCATGTTATCAAAGGATCCAAAGTTTTATCTTCTCAACAAGGATGGTTTCTAGCTAACCGACTCTAAGAAAGGTCACTCTTGAAATCAAATATTACTAGTTCAAGAGGTCAAAACACAAGAAGACAAAGTGCAAACAGCCTTCTAATGGCAAGGTAAGTGACCTGATCTGACTTAGATCAACTATTTCTAAAAATTTGGGACAGTTTTGTGTGAAGAAGTGTTCTCTTGTGCAAAGAAACAGACAGGCTTGTGCAAAAATTGGCAAACTGGGAGGCGACAGGTGCTGACAACAAGTTGTAAAAAGTTGGTTTTCAACTTGAGAACTCAGTTTTTGTTCATTTTAATTGACCAACTCGATGCATTAACATATTTTTATCATTAATCAGGCACACAAGCCAGCAATCAGGGAGTTAAAGAAAACATATGTCTTCAAACAATGAGAAAGGGATAAAGCAACCTTATGCATGAATAGGAATTGTGTCATAGTATTCTACTCCCTAAGATGTCTTCTTGTGTATGTTCTCAAAATGTTTTTAGTCACGTACATAGTCCCAGAAAAGAAAAAGTTGGTTTCACTATGGTTCATAGTAATGGTTAACTCTACAACTCTTTCAATCTCAAGTGGGCAAACTCCAATCGAGGAAAATTGAGGTTTTGACACAATGCAACAATTTAATCAATCAGGAGCTCCTTAGGAGATCCGACAGCCCAACAAGAGACCACACCTATGGAGATTTCTTCTATGAGGACATTTATATAGTGGTTTTTGGTCCACAATAGGATTGCTAATAGAACTTGAGGTTATTTCCATGTGATTTACCCAATAGAGGGAGTTTCCACTACGGTTAACCATCTCTAACAAGGAAGACTCACAACATGGACCACATGGGGACTTAGTTCAGATTCAATGGTTCCAAGTTTCTGATGCTCCCAAAGGGAACATAGTATAATCCTCTAGCCTCTTCACCTCACCCAAACACAAAAAATAGTTTAAATGACCCACTAAATCACTAATACCAACTAAATATAGTCTATCTACTAAAAAAAAATTTTGTTTCTCTAAAGAGGGATCATATTGTTAGTTTCCAAAGACTCAACAATGTTTGAACCTAGAGTTGATCAACACCTTCCCTACCTACAAGTGGTTTTGCCATCAAGAAGAGCTTGAAGTCCACTCTCTCAAGATCCACAAAGAGTGTTCACAGGGCCTAATTACTATGTGTAACAGATATATGGGAAAATAAATCTATGTTCATTCTTTTAGAGAAGAAATTGAAATGTGATCTATGAAAGTAGAAAATCACCCAAGTAAGACATGAGAGAGATTTGTTTTGATGTAATGAAACAAAATGATATAGAGCTTTAAATATAATACCTGGTAATCCACGTAATGCGCTTAGTATATTTTACCTTTTTAAAAAAAAAATTGTTGAGCTTTTCTGCGCAAGCAAGCCACGAACTCTCTGACAAGTAACACAACAAAACAAGAAAACAAGATATACAATGTATACTCAACTTATGAAAAACCTAGGGTTAGATCTGAAAATCAATTGTTAGGAGCAATAATAACTAGAAAATAATTCAAATGACAAGTCATATCATGCATTGAACCATGTGAAAAATAAGTGCAAGCTAATCATTAAATGCCCTTTTTTAAATTTTGACTCTTGTCCTATTAAACAAGATTGGACCTATATGACATGAATTCAGATCCAAAACCCTAAATGAAGAAAAGAGACCCCTGTTAAAATATAGATAGCTTTCCAAAAATTTAAGAATTTTAAAAATATCTTTTTATTTGTGCCCTAGGGAGCCATTTTCCAGTTTTCAAGATTGAGAACTTCTAGATGAGAAACGTCAAGCATCATTTGACCATATGAGGTTTGTCAAAAGTACCAAAAATGTGTGCTAAAATGTTGACACACTTCTAGGAGTCATTATATCCAAGATTACTCAAGAATTAGATCTGAAATGGCAACTCATAGCTCTCTATTCATGGAGTGCAAGGGTTTATAATGGAGGCCCTCAGTTTAGACCTTGTTTGTGCCCATGCAAGTACACCATAAAACAAGATATTTAAAGAGGAAACACAAGAATGCTAGTCTCCATGATCATAAACTATGAATGCAAATGAAAATGGGCTATTCTATATAATAACAATGCATGAAAGCAAACTAAACTATGAAAGGAAATATGCATGCACGATTATTCTATGAAATCAAATATGAATCTAATCTAACATGCAAGTGCAAGAGTAATATAAATAGATTTCCATGGATACATGAGAGAAGAAGATAGAAAAGAGAAGTTGCAATGTTCAAGCTCAAGTGCTCAAATTCTCCTCCAAAATCGCTTTCCAAACATGCAACACAACAATAACATAAAATTTGGGATCCTAAATGAGAAGGAGAGGGCTCCTTATAAAGAAAATTCAAGAGAGGAATGCATCCTCAAGAGAAATGTGGGATAAATCCCTAAAAACCTTAGGAAATATTGAAATTATTGAATTAATTATGATTTGATCACAGAAATTGATTTGAATTGAAAATGTTGCAAAGCATTGATTCAAGAATTTGATAAATTGATTCTATCATTTGATAAATTGAAGAATGGGGCTCCATAGTCTATGTGACCATTTTAGGGTGCATACACCATATACACCTTGTTTCTAGTTGATTTTCTCACCCTAGACTCGAAGGTCCACTCTTCTTGAAGGTTGACCTTGGGAGGTAAGAATTCAGTGCTTACATCCTCCAATATCTTCTTATTATTGTGATTTGCATCTATCACTGGTCCTTTGTATTTGACCAAATCAGAGACATTGAACACTGGTGAAATGCTTAAATCTTCAGTAAGCTCTACCTTATAGGCATTTTTTTGATGATGCAAGAGCATCCTAAGATCCTTGGAAATCCTGCTCAACCAAAAAGATTGTTTTTTATTACTTAGTTTGCTTGGAGACTGCTGAGGAAAGAATCCATTAATCGGGTTCTGTTGTTGAGGCATGCTTGTTTCTATTGATTGCTCTATTGCTCGGGCATACATGTTTATTTTCTTGTTGCTTTATTTTCTCTTCTGAATCTCGGTTTTTGTTTCCTATTGCTTGGGGTGTTCCTTTCGCAAGTCACTCTATTGTTTGGTCATCCTTTGCCCAAGTTTTTTAATTTGGAGTTGGATCTGATGGATGACTTATGCATTGACTTTTGATTGTGGAATTTATGGTAAATCTCTCATTGGTGATTGTGTGGACCTAAATCTGGGTTGGAGGTTTCTCCTATGATTTTTTTTGTAGGCCGACCTATTGGTTTCCTTTTGTATTTAAGTTGTATCTTATTCTTAGTTTAGGGTGGCATATTAGAGGTTGATCAGATTGGGAGGAAGATTAGAGGTAGATCGGATTGAAGACTAGATTGAAGTGTAAATTTTAGAATTGGGATCATGAACTGCATGTGTGCAGAAGATCTGTAGTTGATCTTGAATTGTATCTTTGTATATGGTCTTAACCGAGAAGGCCTTAGAGGCCGGCATGTTGTATGTAACTGAATCTTAAATGTATATGAATTCATATAAGTTGCTATATTTCTATGTTGTTGAGTTTCCATTGTGTGTCTTTGTTTTTGGTTGCAAGCTTGGATAGTCCTTTATTAGATCCTCCAACCTTGATTGCATCAAGTAGTATCAAAGAGAAGGTAGATCTGGTTTGTTGCTTGTGGAGCTTAGGGTTTTCAAAAATTTGGAGAGATGACTCTCAGAAGATTAGACCTTAAGATGATTTTAGATCTTTCTGACGAGTTGGAAGTGAGGATAATAGAAAGATTCAGATCTGAGATGGTGGCAGCGAAGAATGAAATCATGGAAGGTATCAGAAATGTTTCATTATAGAGAGGTCCTAGAATGGATGATGGTTCTGAAGAAGCTGCTGAAGATTTTGAAGTTGTTCTATCTAGTGGAGATGAGAAAACTAATTGTATAGCGATATATTGAGGAGGAAGGCATGGTAATTTATAGTGATATGAATCTCATTTGAGTACAAGTTATCGAATGGAGGTGGAAAATTTCTCAAGTACATTGAAGCCTGACGATATGATTGATTGGATCGGTGAATTGGAAGACCATTTTGAGATGGAAGACCTTGAAGATCCTCTTAGAGTATAGTTGGCCCAAACTAAGTTAAAAGGACATGCTTCTCTATGGTTGAAAGAATTGTAGAGGGACCTAGAAGAAGAAGGTGAGATGAAGATCAATTGGTGGAGGTTGATGATGGAAAATTTGAACGCTAACTTCATTCCTACTGACTATGAACTTGAGTTATTTAAGAAATTGCATAATCTAAAATAGAAAGAGATGACTATAGAAGAGTATATTGAGGAGTTCTACAAGTTGACAATTTGATCTGGATATAGAGAAATTTATAAGGAAAAAGCGGTGAGGTATGTTAATGGTCTGAAATTAAATATCCAAGATGAGATTAGTATGTTAAAGATTGACTTTGTGGAAGATGCTTATCAGTATGTACTGAAGGTAGAAGATAAGTTGAAGAGAAGAAACTATGGTAATTCCCAAGGGAAAGAGAAGCAAGAACACTCAGTAAAAGATAAACCTAGAGCTGAGGAGGAACCAAAACCTATTGAACCAAGGAAAAGAACAGGTAGAGGTGTATTTAGAGGTACTTGTTACAACTATAGAGAAGAAGGACATCGGTCATATGAAATTTCCCATGCATATAAGAAGGTTGATAATCACCACAATTTTGTGGTGAATGAGGTTTTTGCGAATGAACCTTAGGTGGAAAATATGAATCTTTTTCTTTGGATAACTTTGGCTCACTCAAAATAAGATGATGAGAAGAAGACTCTATTAAGAACCATATGTAAGTGCAAGGATAAGGTATGTAATGTCATAGTTGATGGTGGCAGTTCTGAGAAATTTGTTTCAAAAGAGATGGTTAATAAATTGAATTTGGAAAGGAGGAAACATCCTAATACTTATCAGGTTAGGTGGATAAAAGATGTGTCTAAGGTCAGGATTGAGGATCAATGTCTTGTTTATTTTAAGATTGGATCTTATTATGATGAGATATTATGTGATGTATCACCTATGGATGTTTGTCACCTATTTCTCAGTACACCTTGGCAATATGACAGACATGTTGTGTTTGATGTTTATGCAAATACCTATATTGTTAGATAGGGTGAAACTAAGTATAAAGTGATACCTTTGTAGGGAGGAGGAACTAAAAGATGTAGAGTTGTCAAAAATTGTCTGAATGACAACAAAAAACTTGAGAAGAAGGGAGTTAGAAAACCTATTCTAATGAATGAAGGGAAGGATAATCTCAAAGGAAAAAATGAATGATATCTCTGAGGAACTTACAGAGATGAAGAAATAGATAACATATTTGACTAAGGTGGTGCAGCAGATGTTGACACTAGTGACGTAGAGAGATGCAGATGATAGTGAGTTGATAAGTCAGTTGGATGGGAATGTGCTTCATCAAAGAAATGATGGTATCAAGGAGGATTGGTATCATCTACTATCATTTACAAGAAGGAGATATGAGAGAAGTTTAGGCCTGATGAATTTTTTGGATGAGACAATGGGCAGAAACAAGACAACATGGAATGAAAGACAAGAAGAGATATGGGTTAAGAAAAAGTATGGGATACCTATTTTGATTCCCTTAGGATGTTCATGATTTATTTTATGGGAACATATTATATACCTGGGTGTCTAATGTAGGAGTATCCTAGGATCCTTAGAAATCCTACTCAACCAAAAAGATATTTTTTTATTCCATAGTTTTTTTGGGGACTGCTCCAGAAATACTCTGTTGCTCAAGTTATGTTTCTTAGGCATCCTTGTTTCTGTTGCTCAGGTCTGTCACTTAGGCAAGATTGTTTATTTTCCTATTGCTTGGGTTTCTCTTCTGAGGGTCACATTCTATTTCCTATTGCTTGGGGTATTCCTTGCCTGAGTCACTCTTTTGCTCGATCATCCTTTGCATGAGTTGTTTAATTTGGAGTTGGATCTGATGGATGACTTTTGCATTGAATTTTGATTACGATATTTATAGTATATCTCTCATTGGGTATTTTTTGGACCTAAATCTTGGTTGGGGGTTTCTCTTATGATTTTTTTTAGAGGCTGACCTATTGGTTTCCTTTTGTATTTAAGTTGTATCTTGTTCTTAGCCTAGGGCAAAAGATTAGAGGTAGATAAGATTGGGCAGAAGATTAGAGGTAGAATAGATTGGAGAGAAGATTGAAGTCTAAATCTTAGAGTCTGGATCATGAACTGTATGTGTGTAGAAGATTTGTAGTTGATATTGAATTGTAACTTTGTATTCGGCCAAAATCGGGAAGGTCTTACAACCCGACATGTTGTATGTAATTGAATTTGAAATGAATATGAATTGATATAAGTTTCTATATCTCTTTGTTGTTGAGTTTCCATTGTGTGTCTTTGTTGTTGGTTTCAAGCTTGGATAGTCCTTTATTGGATCCTCCAACCTTGACTCAATCATTCCATACTTGGAGATTACCTTACATGGTCTGACTCTTTTCATTTGCAACTTTGTTGGCATTCCTTTCTGTAACTAGACTTATTTAGATGCACCAAACATAATATCCCATTGCAAATTGTACATCTTTTCTAGACATATCCAACTTAGCTTTCAAATTATGAGTAGCCTTTGTAATGGTCTTCATTACCTTCTCTTGTATCTCTTTCTTGGTTTGAGTAAAGTAATCTTCATGGCCACTTTGATGATACATAGATCCTAGATATCTAAGCTCACATACACCCCTTGGGCGCATTCCATAAAATATCTCAAAAGAACTTCTCCATGTTGTTATATTCACATTGTTATTGTGTGCATACATAGCTTTTAGAAGGATCAAGTCCCATTTTTTCCCATACTCCTTTGTTGGGCATCTTAGAAGGTTACCTAAAACTCTATTGATCACTTAACTTTGACCATCTGTTTGAGGATGGTAAGATGAACAAAAGGACAAATTAGTACCCAATCTTCCCCATAGAGTCTTCCAAAAATTTCTCATGAACTTAACATCTCTGTCAGACACTATACTTAGTGGTAATCTATGGATCCTCACAATCTCTTTAAAAAAAGATGAGCTATATAACTAGCATCATGTGTGGTCTTGGAAGGAATGAAATGGCTGATTTTGGTAAACCTATCTACCAGAACATAAACAATATCCAATCATGTCTTGGTCTTAGGAAGACCCACAAAACATCCATGCTAATGCACTCCCATGGTCTATTGGGAATAGGTAAAGGTTGGTACAAAACTGCATTACTAGCTCCCCCTTTGGCTTTCATACAAATCACACACTGTTCTACATATCTTCTGACATCTCTTGGCAACTTGGGCCAATAATTAAATCTTTGTACAAACTTCATTATTTTGTTGATACCAAAATAGCCAATGAGACTGCCATTATGCTTCTCTTGGATGAGATTCTCTCTCATTGACCCTTTAGGGAAACATAACTGATTCCCCTTGAACAAAAGTCCACTTTGCAATGTATATTGTGAGAATTTACTGTGAAAAGGATTCTAAAAAATAGAACATACCTTATATGCTTCAAAGAATTCTTCATAATATTCATAGAGGTCCTTGAAACTATCTATCCCAATGCTTTGAAATCATACTTCTTGTACTATCATCATCCTTCTACTTAGTGCATCTGCCACCTTTTTCATCTATCCCTTATTATGCTTGATAGTAAATGTAAAGGCTTGAAGATATTTCATCCTATTACTAAACTTCTCCAAGGTGTTTATGTAGCTAAGTGTCTAGTTATCTATAAATACCACAAAATATTTAGGTAGGAGATCATTTCTATACTTCCTAAGTGACTGCACTATAGCATATAACTCCAAATCATAAGCATATTACTTTATCTTGGTGTCATTGATATTTTCACTAAAGAAAGATATAGGTTTGCCTTCTTGGCTTAGTGATCCTACTAAAATTCTACTTGCATCACACTCCAATATAAATAAATTATCAAAACTAGGTAACAAGAGGATAGGTTGAGTAGCCACTTTTTGCTTCAATTTCACAGAGGTATTCCCTACTTGAAGAGTCCATTTGAACTTGGTTTTTATCCCTCCTTTAATAGTGTCTAGCACTAGTACCTAGCTTGAAACTCTACTAACTTTAAAATGTAGTCGTTGACCTATTTTAAGTTAGACACGAGCCCAAGATCAGATCTTCCATGCGGCACGTAGGCATGATGCCTCAAACATTATACATCTTCATGTTTACCTTCAAGAGATAACACCCACCATCCAATCTTCACATATTTTTTGTACCTTTATCTTACCTTTCACAATGACCTCCGATCTAACTTTTAACACAGGGGAAGCAGGCGCCATGCCTCAAAGATTATACAACTTTATCTTGGTGATCAAGGCTTCATGCCTGCCATTGGACCTTCTTTGAATTATGATGTCTTTACTTCTCTATAAACCTAGGACCCATGATGTCATCAGTGCCAAGTGTTACCTTGGGACAATGCCTTAATGACTAGATCTCGATCACTTTTTCCCTAAGGAAATACATTGACCTTTAGATGTATCCTGACCTATTTGACCTTCATCTTCCTGATTGATGGGCCAATTTTCTAACAACCTGACACATGTTGATAGGATGCAATTCCTTGATCATTATCTTCCTACATCTTCATCAATGTGGGAAAGTGTCTATCAAACGATCAAAAGGAACTTGATCAGAGATTAACAAACCAGTGACCTCACATAAAGTTGACCCCACCATCCACGTGACACAACAACATGATGTCTCAATGGTTAAACATATACATCTTTGTTATCAAAGGATCATGCAAACTGTTGGATCAACAAAGATGCAGTAAATATTTACCTTATTCCTTCTCACCAGCCTAACTACAACATAGATACATGTCACAATAATGCATTGCCTTGATGGATAAAAATATTCATCTTGGCCCCTCCACATGTCACCCTGTCACACACTCGTGACCTTCTCTCATCCATCCTCATAACCATTGTGACTTTGTGATAGAGACCATTAGCCATTAGTTGTGCACTCATGACTATTAGCCATTTCCCTATCAAACCATAGAGAGTACATGAAAATTTCTAGTCGTACACTCGCGCACTAGACCCCCAACCTTTACTAACCACAGTGACTATCTGATAGCTATTGGTTTCCCACTCACAACCATTTCATGCTATTTTATCTGACTACTATGAGTGAATGCCAACCCTCTATCTGGCACTTCCTAACACATCATTACTGCATGGGCCCACAAAATTAGTCCATTGTCCAGTAGTTGGCCGCTAGGTCATCTCCCGACCACTGGGTTGCCTTCTAAAAGGCACATGCCTTTTAGGGACTTCATTATTGAGTGCTCTATTATAACAATATTTTAGCTTTTTACTTCTTAGTAAATGTGGGATATATACCCTAAGGCTACTATGAACAAATGATAACACATGCAACACCATTAAAGCTCTGATCCATTTCTAACTTGCATGGAAGGACCTTGGATAAATAAAGAGCATTAAACCTACCTCTACAAGTCCTTTGACCATGATGAAGAGAAGAAATGTCTGAAACTTAGAGAAGAATAATCAATTGAAGTTATGGTTCTATGAAAACTATATTATGGTACTCTCAAAAAGTGAGAGTACCAACATAGGTATTTTTAAGACATAAACAAGAGGTAAACCAATGACCTAGAAGTATGCACAAAGAAAGGTAAAGACCATAGAAATATACAAAATTCATACAAGCTTGGATCTACCCTTGTGGAAGCCTCATTTACTCCACTTGTCTCCAAAATTTTGACAAAAATGAGAAATTTAGGTAATATTTTTGGTGATTTCTGCTAAATGTCAGCCTACTAGACATACAAAACCAGTGGCCTATGAAATTCCATTGGGAAAGGAGTCTGCATTAAACACAAAAGAGACCTCTAGGAAGTAGGAAGATTGAAACCAGGAGGAGAAAACAACAAGCCAAAAGTAGGGAAATTTCTATACACAAGCATAAACAAACTAACTGTGCAGAAGCACTTTGAGGAAAGAAGGAAAAATAATCTAAAAAGTAGAACATGAAGCAGTAGAAACTTAATTACAGGGAAGGACAAACCTCAAAACAAGGCTTAAGATGAAAGCCATTGACGGAAATGGGAATTTTTCTCCTTTAAGAGTTGAGAGTCAGAAGGCATTATGCTCTTTGCATTCTATGATCATAAATGGGCCTCTCCAAAATGAATCAAACTTTTTATGCCTGCTAGGCCTAGATCTAAATTCATCCCACTTGAAGACTATATAAAAAAAATTGAAAATCCATGTTCTATCTCTCTTGTAAAAACATTTATTGGTTTGTATCTATTGGAAATCCATATTTTCCATATATTTGCATATATTCTCTTCCAACTCCATGAGCTGAGCATATCTTACCTACAAAGGGTGTCCTTCTTTAAAGAGGAAAGGTTGGGTAGAAAGGTCCAGCACTGGTAATTCAGGTTAGATGGACAATTTAACCTCCTTCTCATAGAATAGCATATAGGGACAGTTCCCAATGATCTTTTTTGGAGTGATCATGTCTAACCATAGGGTAGACATTAATTTGGATTGCCAATCTCTCTAATTTTCTTGCAAAGTCTTTTTAATAATCCTGATTAGATTCTTGTTTGTAGACTCTACCAAACCATTACCTTGGGGGTAATAATTGGAACTAGTATTTAAGAAAATACCATTCCTCAATTCTCATTCAGTGACTTTTAGGTCTACGAAGGAAAGTGCATTATCTGATATAATAGAGTCTGGGGTTCCAAAACTATGGATTATGTCATCATAAAAAATCAAGACAACATTCTCATTTACTTCCTTTAGTACAATAGCCTTAGTCCATCGGGTGAAATAATCAGTTGCAATGATTATCCACTTGGGAATTTCACTAGATGGGGGGTTAATTAGGCCTATAAAGTCAATGCCCCACTTTACAAAGGTTTCGTCTATCCTGATTCATTGGAGGGGAAGAGATACAAGCCTTTCCTTACCTGCAAACATGGCACACTTCATGCATTTTCTCACATGATCATGACTATCCTTAAAGATAGATGGCCAATAATATCTAGCTCTCGTGATCTTGAAAGCGGTAGTCTGAGGAGAGAAATGACCTCCAAAAGGTCCATCATGGAATTCACATAAGACACCTGCTACTTGTTCTGAATCAATGCACCTTACAAGAACACCATTATGATCCTTTCTAAAAAGGATCTTATTAATCAACAAAAATTAAATAGATTGCAATTTGTAATACCTTCTTTTTTCTAAATCCAATTTTGTATGGCATTCTCCTATCTTTAAAAAATGAACCATTTTAGGCAACCAACTTGCTGCCTTGGCATGTTCTTCTGTTGAATGCACTGTTGCCCAAATTTCCCATTCTGTGCATTTGGTCTGGTTTGCCCTGTCTGGTTTCATCTGTCTTGTTTTTTCAGGGTTCCAGATCCTCACTAAAACCCTTAAAGCCCTAAGGAACCCTAAGTCTCTTGTGTTGAACGATGAAATTAACCCTTAGGCTTTGGCACGTTATGTTCTGAAGTTACTTTTTCCAATCACTTAGAACATGTGCTTATTTTCAGTCGCTTGATCGCTTTGCCTCAGAGAATATTCCTGTTTTATCTCCCAACTTTGCTTTTGCTTTGTCATGTAGTCTAGTAATATTTTGGAATATTCCCTAAATGTCTCCCGACTTAGCATTTTTTCTTTGGTCGCATGATCGCCAGATAATGTCATAAACCTTGGTAAAAGGTGGGTCCCAAGTCAGGTCGCTTGATCGCATGACCCAGATCGAATATGCCAAAGCTTCTCCCAACTTAGTTTTCCCTTTGTGTCACGTAGTCTCGTTAAGAAATCGAATATTCCATCTATGTCTTGAGACTTGGCGATCTCTCTTCAGTCGGGTTGTCGCTTGATTCCATGTTATAAAGATTTAAAAGGAACGGGACCCACCTCAGTCGGGTGATCGTGAGAAGAGTCAACAGGTCAAAGAAATGTCTTCTGACTTCGCGATTCACTTCATGACGCATGATCACTGGATCAGGACATTCAAACAGTTAAAGCTTTGCTTTAGTCGCGTGGTATTGTGATTAATTGATTTCATGTTAAGTAATTTCCTCAGTCGGGATGTCGCCAGATCAGGGGCGGTGAATCAGATTCCCAGTGTGCATAAAGAGGACAAGAGAAAAGATGACATCTGTCACAGAGATAGTGGTTGTCGCCTGATCACTTGATACAGGAAATGGATCACGCGATAACAAGACTAGGGTATGTTTACCTGCAGTCGCGAAGTCTCCTGATAATTTAGGGGCATAAGGAAATGTAAAGCGATTAAATGCCAGCCGTCTGATGCAATGCTCAGATGATCTAACGGTGGTCGCTAAGTCTAGTGATCAAAGTGCCCTACAAGAAAAGTACTCCCGACTTAGCGATTAGTCCTTAGTCGGGATGTCGCTAGAAAAGGTCAGAGGGCTCGGTGCTAGGTTCTCCTGACTTGGCGACTAAGTGTGGTCACATAGTCTCAAGACAGAAGGATGGTATCTGGCGATCAGGCGATAGGCCGTGACAGTTTAGGGTGGCAGTTAGTAGCATGGTCGCTAGAAGAAAGGTGAGTTAAGTAAAATGCCTCGTGACTTTGATTACTAACAGTCGGGATGTCACTGGATCTGAGCTCGGGTTAAACAGAGGTTAAAAAGTGCTTTGTCGCAAGGTCGTGAGATTTAACCAGGGTTAACATCTGATGCTCACGACAAGGAGACTAGCTGTTGGTCGCTAGGTCGCAGGACTTTGAATTTGAATATTTGGCAGTAGATTTGGCACTGTGATTGCTTGGCAGCCATGGTTCCTCCATGCTCGTGGTCCAGAACTGATCAGAGGTTTCAATTGCAGAGAGGCCATGCACGGGGAGTCTGTTGATCCCTGGAATAGATTTGTTCGACATCAGTGGAGAAACAGAGGATTCAGAGCGTGGAGAAGGATGCAGAGTCCAATCACGAAGTTATTTCTCTCTCAGGTGTAGTTGGGAAAAGGACATGGTCATGATCGATGACTCGTTGATGAGAATTTGAGCGGTGGCCATCAAGGGTCACTTCCCATCCTGAGGGACTGTGATCAGTTGGTGAGCATTCATGACAGAGGTTATCCACAGAGTAGAGCTAATGGATTCAGGTTGCTTGTTCACAAGGTGTAACCAAGTACAGGGATGGGTGCAAAGAAGGAAATCATATCTGATCTAATCAATTCATTCTTGGTGCACATTTATGGCCAGATTAGATTTTGTAGTAGGGTAAATTATTACATTGTAAATCTGTAACCCTAGTTAGGTTTTCTGAGACTCCTGCCTGCGTGCATGGGAGTATTTAAAGTTTTTGAGAGCCTTAGGGCTCAGATTTTTGGCATTTTGTAAAGAGAATTTGTTCTCTCTTGGAGTTATCTGAGGCATTCTTTCTGCCCTCTAACTTTTACATTCTGTAATTCTCTCATTGATCATGCAAGCTATTGGAAGTACT
>MU224596.1:3280359-3304142 GCA_018584345.1 Thuja plicata
CCTAGAACCTGGAGGTCTCATCTCGGTTAGCATAAGGTCCCACAACCTTGAGATGATTCCCATGTTATACTAGATTATCAAGACCAAGAGAGCTTGAGATCAGAGGCACAAATTCAGTGTATAACATGCACAACTAAGGATGCATTCACTTGTTCTTGATCTTTTAGAGTTCCATCTTCTATCAATTGTTCACAAAGTCCTATTCCTCTAACTAGCTTGGTAACCTGGATAAATATGTCATACTCGATGACTCTAGTGATGCAACATACTCTTTTCTCATTTATGCCTTTAGAAAGGAGGAAATATTTGACACATGGGTGAGTAAAAACTCAATTGTACTTTACTATGAGTTAATAAATGTCTGTATTTTTTAAGGCTCTTCACAACAATAAGTACATATTTTTCTATAAAAGTGTACCTTTGTTCATACTCTTCCAAGACTTTTCTATTTAAAGTAATATGCTACTCCAATAATTTAGGGTTTTGTTTAGTCAACATTGCAAAGATGGCATCAGAGCCTCCATAAGCATAAATAATGAAGACTTTGCTAAAATCAGGATTCAGTAAGGCAAGAGCTTCTATCAGGGCCTCTTTAATGTATTGAAAACTAGCCTTATCTTCTTTTCTCCAATAGAAAGCTCCATTCCTCTTCAACATAGTTGTCAAAGGCTTCAAAAGATCTAAAATATTAGGCAATAAATGCCTAAAAAAATTAATCCTTCCTATAAATGATTGAAGACTCTTCTTTTGATGTGGCAAGGAAAGCTCTAGAATGGCTACAATTGTTTCAGGGTCCACTAAAATTCCTTGCTTGGAAAAAATATATCCTGATACCTTCCCTTCATGGACTACAAACACACATTTTTTGGGGTTGACGAAGATCCCAAACACCCTACATATTTCAAATATTTTCCTCAAATGTTTGATGTGGTCTACTGCATGTTTTGAATAAACAATGATATCATCAAGGTAGACTAGACCAAAATTGTACATGATACTTTTAAAGGCCATATCCATAGCCTTTTCAAAGGTGGCACCTGCATTTGATAAACCAAAAGGCATATTTTTATAGGGCATGGTTCCCAATTTGGTGTTAGTAATAACTGAGAGGGGGGGCGGGGGGGTGAATTAGTTGCCTTAAAAATTAATCCTTAAATCAACCCTTAAAAATTTTAACCACTAATTATGTCTCAAGTTATCTTCTATCCTACAATATGTAGGCCTTGAAATACTTTAATAAATTTTCTACTTATCGGATAGCTTTGTTAATCTCTCTTCTTTATGATTACCGATAAGCAGTTAACTATTTACCGAACACAGTAAATATGCAGAGTATACCGATAAATATAGAATTGCATATGTGAAATGTAAAACAATATAGTAATAAACCATAAAAACATAACACATGGATTTTAACGTGGAAACCCTATTAAGGGAAAAACCACTAGGACCGGTACCCCAAATTTTTAGTCTTTTGAAGTGAGCTCTATTAGGAGCCAACCCTATTAAAGGTTACGAACACACTATTAGGTGTGACCTTGTTAGAGGATTTAGAATTAGTTTGTCAACTAGTATGTAGCATCTAATGCTACCATCCTTGATCAAACACTCACTTGGCCTGTCAATAGGTATCAGGCATATCCAATTCTACTTTTGTGATCAAACTTTTTGATACTCCTTGGGATGTATCTCAATTGTAAAATACTTTTAAACCCTACTCTGTTAGGAGGCTTATATGCTTCAATGGTTAAACTAAAACACTGATTATCTGTTCATACATAAAACTAAATAGAATATTTTCATATCTATTGTAAGTCCATTACGTCTCTGATCAATATAATCACTTATACCTTTGCTCCACAATGTTCTTCTCTGTGATGCTTGTCTCACTATTCGTCGGTGTCTATAGAATCTATCTCTTTACTCAACTTGTTGATCAGGACTGAATAAATAATTTCTTTCTCCTTCAGATTTTCTTTAGCATCTTTCCTCTCCTCTTGTTCACCCCACAACTCATAATGAATTGGGTTTGTCTCTATATAGACATGATTTCCTCTTTTCTTGGCTTTATTTACTCTTGGCGTGTTCCATAATTCATGCCAATAGATTTAAAGCAAACTCGTAATTTATCTCAAAGAGATCTTCTTTCCAACTGGAAAAATCACCTTTAAATCACTTACTTATCTTCGGTTTAATTTGGATGTTTAAAACAAAATTAATTATTTGTTAATTCTATCTTTAGCTTCTTGACAGCTAAGTATTTTGTCATTTTCTAAACTCTCTATTCTATTGGTCAACATTTCAGCTAGTTATCAGTGATTACTAACTATTCCATTGGTGTGACTTTAGTTTTCATTGGGATCTCCATCCTTGTCTTCTCTGTTAGGCAACACTAAAATTCTTTTCATTGTGTTACTCTGTGTTTTTCGTGTCGGGCAACACTGTAACTTTTCTCATCTGTAATGTTGTGCATTAGCTTGTCGGGTAACACTGTGACTCTATTCTTTTACTCTGACCATCGGTGTGCACTCCGTTGGTGTATGCAGTCACTTAGTAAATACTTGACTTGTATGCATTACTGATAGCATAGCCTTGATTCATCAGTTATTTTAATTCTTTGGTAGTATTACCATGACCATATAGATTATATCAAGTTGACATCAATGACAATACAATACATTAACTGATTTAATTCCTTGCATGATCATCAACTTAATATCTTAAGACATTGAATTAGTTACATGTCACCAATCTCTCCCTTTGGCATTGATGGAAACATACTACATTATCTTATTATACTATTACTAATACAATATGATATATACAGTTTCATCAAGATTTTCTAATGTAACTAATACAAATTTCTGGCTTTTGGTAAGCTCAAATAGCTTTGATTTGATTTTTATCTTTCTTTCTATCTTCAATCCCTTCACTAGATAGATGTAGAATCTTTCTTTCTCTGATGTGATGTCTTCTCCTTCTGTGTCAAACTCTCTCCCTTTGACTATTCTCCTTTCTTGTGATGTCTTTTGTCATTAATTCTCTTCCTTTGTGTGTACTCTCCCTTTCTTGTTACATCTCTCCCTTTGAATGCTTTGATGGATATGTCTCTTCCTGAGATGATAATGGATAAACTCTCTCTCTTTGAAAACAATGCCAAACAAATATCTTTGCAAACACAAATTTTGCAAAACAAGTATTTTGACAACAATGTTAAATGAATTCTTTCTATCCATAATATATTCCTTGAATTTCCCAATCCATTGGTAATAACTTTGGTGCTTGGAGTAGATAGATACCTTGTTGTGTATAGATGTATCATTGAAGTTTATCTCTCTTCTTGCATCAACATGAATGATATTCTGATAATATACATGCTAATGCAGCCTTTTAG
Organism: Thuja plicata; assembly: GCA_018584345.1. Taxonomy (NCBI): domain Eukaryota; kingdom Viridiplantae; phylum Streptophyta; class Pinopsida; order Cupressales; family Cupressaceae; genus Thuja; species Thuja plicata. Next base: position 3,283,754 of record MU224596.1, read on the forward strand.
TCAGCTTACTGACTAGTAGACAAGGGTCTGACCCCTAGTCTCTTTCTCAAGTATTCAAACGCATCCTTGGGCAATGGCTTGGTGAAGATATCAATCAATTTTTCCTTTTATAGAACATACTCAAGCTTCACTTCCTTTTCCTGAACTTGTTCTCTCAAATAATAATACTTGATGGCAATATGCTTTGTTTTAGTATGCATGACTAGATTCTTGGAAATGTTTATTGCACTTATATTACCACAATAGATAATTACTGGTTCTAAATTTTTCATATGCATACCTTCCAGTAACTGTTTGATCCATGCAATGTTTGAGCAGTTTGCAGTAGCAGTAACATATTCTGCCTCTACAGTAGATTGAGAGATGCATCCTTGCTTCTTGCTAATCCATGTGACAAGTCTATGACCCATAAATAATTCTCTTCCAATTGTGCTCTTTTGGTCATCAATATTTCCAGCCCAATCAGCATTGGTAAAACCCTTAAGTTTAACTTTGCCTTCCCTTTTGTACCATTATCCATATTCGTTGGTATTCTTCAAATAATTTAGGATTCTTTTCATAGTAGTCATGTGTGATTCCCTGTGATTAGCAGAAAATATACTAACTATTCCTACTGTATGTGTAATATCTGGTCTAGTATGTACAACATACATGAGTTTTCCAATCATTGATCTATACAAAGTCTGATTTACCTCTGATGACTTCTCCTCCTTTGTCAGTTTGCATCTAGTTTCCATTGGTGTTCCAACTAGTTTGGATTCTTCCATCTAGAATATTTTCAATTTTTCTTTGATGTACTTGGATTGTGTAATGAAAATACCTTCACCTTGTTGCATGATCTGTAGACCAAGAAAGAGCCTGATCTCTCCAAACATAGAAATCTTAAACTCTTTGCTAATTTCATTTGCAAATGATTTGCATAACATATCATTGCCTCCAAATATGATGTCATCAACAAATATCTCAACAGTCAAAATGTTAGCATCAGTATCTTCCTTTAAATAAAGATTGTACTATTATCACTAGTCCTTACAAATCCAATACTTATAAGATAGGAATGAAGTCTTTCATACTAGGCTCAGGCTGCTTGTTTCAATCCATAAAGGGATTTGTGTAGTCTACATACAATGTCCCTCTTGTCTAGATTAACAAACCCTTCTGGTTGTTCAATGTATACCTCTTCTTCAAGTATTCCATTTAGTAATGCAGACTTGACATCCATTTGATATACCTTGAATCCTTTACATGTAGAATAATCAAGTAATATTCTCACTCCTTCTAGCCTAGCAACGGGTGGAAAGGTCTATCCATAGTCAATTCCTTCTTCTTGTGCATACCCATTGCATACTACTTTCTTTATTTCTAGTGACCTCTCCATTCTCATTCAGCTTATTCCTGAATATCAATTTTGGACTGATGACATTCTTTTCATTTAGTCTTGGTACAAGTTTCCATGTCTTGTTTTTCTCTATCTACTCAATCTCTTCATTCATAGCACTAATCCATTCATCATTATCTAGTACAACATTGATAGATTTAGGATGATAATCACAAATAAGACATCTTGTATTTAGAGACTTACTCCTAGTTCTCATACCAGCCTTCTTGTCTCCTATGATCTAGTTTTGTGGATGGTTCCTTCTGACATATCTTGCAAGTACAGGTTCAGCTCTTTGTCTATTAGCTTGATCATCATTTTGTTCAACATTTTGTTCTCCATCACTTTGTGCATCATCTTGAGCAATATTTTGATTGTCGGTACTTGTAGCCTGATGATCGGGTGCAATGATTTGTTGCTCAGGAGATCTACATTGTTATTTGGGTAGAGTCTCAGGTTCCTCATTGTAAGTAAACTTATTGTAGTCCTATGGTTGTTTAGTGCTTTCTTTTTCATTCTTCTCTTTAAATTCATCTATCTTCACATTTGCACTTTCAATAATTTTGTTAGAGGCTTTGTTCAGACATTTATAAGCCTCTCTCTTGGTATAATACCCTAGAAAGATTCCTTCATTACTCTTGGAGTCAATTTTTCCATTTCTATCATCTTTTAAGATATAACATTGACTGCCAAAACTTTTGAAATAAGTTACATTGGGTGTGTAGCCATACCATAGCTCATAAGGTTTATTTTTGGTGTCCTTCTTCAATTTTACTCTATTCAATGTGTAAATAATAGTACTGACAGCTTCTCTCCAGAAGATTTGGGTGATCCCTTTCTCTATCATCAATGTCCTTGCACAATCAACTATGGATTTGTTCCTTCTTTCAGCAATTCCATTTTGCTATGGTGTTCTTGGTGCAGAGACATGTCTTTTGATTCCATGCTCATTAAAAAAGTTAGTGAATTCATATGAAATAAATTCCCCTCCTCTATCTGACCTTAAGCATTTTAACTCCTTTCCACTTTGATTCTCAACCATTGCCTTATACCATTTAAACACCTTAAATGCTTATGATTTATCTTTTAGAAACATGACTATCATCGTTCTAGAGTAATCATCAACAAATAGAATGAAATATCTATCTCCGTAATAAATTTTTGTCCTCATAGATCCACATAAATCAATATGGACTAATTATAGAATTGCATCAGATGTATGGGTTTTTCTTTTAAAACTATACTTTGTCATTTTACATTTTTGACAATTCTTACACATGATGTTGTCGGGCTTGGTCATCGTCAATATGCCTCTGACATTTCCCTTTTTGATAATCTTTATCATGTTGTCAAAGTTCACATGGCACAATATTTTGTGCCCCAACCATATGTCTTCATTTGTAGCAATCAAACAAGTGGTGTCAGTATCATTCAGATATAATAAGTTACCTTTTGTCTGCTCACAGGTACTAATCATATTTCCTGATTTATTGAAGATCTTTGCCTTCTTATTTTCAAATGCTATGCTGTGACCTAAATTATTCAACTAAGAAATACTTAATAGATTATAATTCAATCCATTTACCCAATAATCATTTTCACATTTTATCTAGTTATTCAGCATTATAGTTCCTCTACCTTCAACTAGACAAGGTGTGTCATTACCCATTCTTACTGAACCAGCTTTATAGTATTCAAAAGTCTCAAAATTTTTCTTATCACTAGTCATATGGTGAGTGTAGCCACTATCTATGATCTAGACATCATTTTTACTAACCTTAGATATGAGTGGAGTTTCTACATACCTTTCTTCATCATCATCTGAATCATCTTTTACTTCCACAAACACCATCTCGATGTCTTCATCATATTCGGTTTCAGTATCATCATCTTTGCATTTTTCTAGGTAACTGGTCTTCTTTCCTTTGTCATTTTAGTCTCAGATATATCTTCTTTCTGATTGTCAGTAGCTTCTATAATCACCTATGTTAGACTTCTTTTCACATGATTCATCATTACTTTTGTCATCTTTTCTTCTGTTGATACATCTTGCAACAAAGTTTCCAATCTCTTTACAATTAAAGAAAACAAATGGTAATTTACATTTGTATTTACCTTTTCCTCTCTGCATTCTTCTAACCATAAGTGATTCAATTTCATCAAGATTATCTTCATCACTTTCATTATCACTATATTTTCTCATAGTGGTTTTATGACTTGATTTACTTATTCTCATAGAAATTTTGAATGCAGACTCTATGTTTTGTAAGACACTATTATCAAAGTTGTTCAACTCAAATGAAATCAGTCTTTCAATAAAATTGTCTAGAGTAAAATTGCTATTTTCTACTGCTCTCATTTCTTGAATGGCAGATACCCTAATAGCATAAGTAGGCAGCAAGGTTCTTAGAATTTTACTTACCATTGTATCTTCTTCTAGTATACCTCCAACTCCTCGGATAGAATTGACTACCTCTTTGATTCTTGTGTTGTATTGAGTGATGTTTTCACCTTCTTTCATTTTGAGATCATCAAACTTTCCTCTAAAGCTTTCTCCCTTTCCTCTCAAAACAATTTTTGTCACCACCATGTACAAGGATCAATTTATCCCACATCAGCTTTGCAGTCTTGCAGGTTTTGACATCTTCAAATTTAGCATCCGAGAGTGAGGAAGCAAGCTCTATCATCATGCAATTGTGCTCATGATTCTCTCTTAATTGTTCAACTGTTGGTGCTCCTATGGACAACACATATTCAGCATCTAAGTATTGAGTAACATCATTACCAATACCTGATAAGTGGAGTCTTATTCTACTCTTCTATGAAGCAAAATTATCTTTGTTCAACTTGGGCACATCTCGTCTGTTCATCTTGTGATCTTTATCTTAGGTCTTGAAACCTTTATTCTAAGCACACAAGCTTTGATACCAATTGTTAGTAATAACTGAGAGGGGGGGGGTGAGTCAGTGCCCTCAAAAATTAATCCTTATATCAACCCTTAAAACTTATAACCACTAATTATGTCTCAAGCTATCTTCTATCCTACAAGATGTATTCCTTGAAATACTTTAATCAATTTTCTACTTGTCAGATAGCTTTGTTAATCTCTCTTCCTTATGATTAATGATAAGCAGTTAACTATTTACCAAAACATAGTAAATATGCAAAGTATACTGATAAATCCAGAATTGTATATGTGAAATGTAAAATAGTAAAGTAATAAACCATAAACACATAACATGTGGATTTTAATGTGGAAACCCTGTTAAGGGAAAAACCACTGGGACCGGTACCCCAAATTTTCACTCTTCCAAAGTGAGCTCTATTAGAAGACAACCCTGTTAAAGGTTACAAACACATTGTTAGGTGTGACCTTGTTAAAAGATTTAGAAATAGTTTGTCAACTAGTATCTAGCATCTAATGCTACCATCCTTGATCAAACACTCACTTGGCCTATCAATAAGTATCATGCATATCCAATGCTACTTTTGTGACCAAAATATTTGATACTCCTTGGGATGTAACTCAATTGTAAAAGACTTTTAAGTCCTTCTCAGTTAAGAGGATTATATGCTTCAATGGTTAAACTAAAACACTAATGATAGGTTCATACATACAACTAAATTGCAGATTTTCATATCTATTGTAAGTCCATTACCTCTTTGATCAATATAATCACTTATACCTTTGCTCCACAATATTCTTCTTTGTGATACTTGTCTCACTATTTGTCAGTGTTTGCAGAATCTAGCTCTTCCCTCAGCTTGTTGATCAGGACTGAATGAAGACTTTCTTTCTCCTTTAGATTTTCTTTAGCATATTTCCTCTTCTCTTGTTCACCCCACAATTTGTAATGAATTGGGTTTGTCTCTATATAGACATGATTTCCTCTTTTATTGGCTTTCTTTATTCTTGGTGTCTTCCAAAATTCTTGCCAATAGATTTAAAGAAAACTCCTAATTTATCTCAAAGAGATCTTCTTGCCAACTGGAAAAATCAACTTTAAATCACTTACTTATCTTTGACTTTATCTGGATGATTAAAACAATGATAAGTATCCATTAATTATATCTTTAGCTTCTTGACAGCTAAGAATTTTTTCATTTTCTAAACTCTTTGTTCTGTCGGTCAACACTTTGGTTAGTTATCAGTGACAATTGACTGTTCCATCAATGTGACTTTGGTTGTCATCAGGATCTTTGTCCTTGTCTTCTCTGTCGGGAAACACTAAAATTATTTTCATCGGGTTACTCTATGTTTTTCTCATCAGGCAACACTATAACCCTCCTCATCAATAATATTGTGCATTAGCTCATTGGCTAACACTGTGACTCTGCTCTTTTACTCTGACCATCGGTGTGCACTCCGTTGGTGTATGCAGTCACTTAGTGAATACTTGACTTGTATGCATTACTGATAGCATAGTCTTGATTCATCAGTTCTTTGAAGTGTTTGACAGTATTACCATGACCATACAATTATATTAAGTTAACATCCATGACAATACAATACATTAACTGATTTAATGCCTTGCATGATCATCAACTTAATATCTTCAAACATTCAATCAGTTACATGTCATCATTTGGTTGTAAATGAAGTATTATTTTGATCCTCCTCATTGAAAAAGGATCTGATTATATCTTGAGTAGCCATCTATTAATGAAAAGTGTTCTAATCTAGACACACGCTATAGAATCTATTCCATTAATGGTAACGGGTGGTGATCTTTTAGGGATTATATAGATTTTCCTGGTCATGTTGGGCAGGGGAGGGGAGATTATCAGATAGATTCATAGGGCCTAATTCCACAGTGCCCACTAATAAGAGGGTATAGGTGGGTCCAAACCTTTTGGTCATACCAAAAGGTTTGGACATGATATCTGCAACATAGAGTGTACCTGATGACAGGATTAGGAAGGATGTATTTTCTAGTATCGTGACATAGGTTTAGGAGATGTCATATAAATATTTAGGGAGATAAATGTTACATTCCTAGAGTAGCATACATCCACCTGCACAAGATACATCCTCTAGTTATGATCCATACCATATAGTAGATATAATGTCTCTCTTAGAGGTTGAAGCTATATCACATTTGGATCAGCTGCGTCATATGTGTGCATGTTTATCCTGTGATCTACTTTGCACATATCAAGCTTTATAGATTATCGGAGGGGTTCCTCTTAGGGAAGTCCCATCATTTGTCCCCACCATTCTTATAAGATCTAGTAGATTAGGTTCTCAGGGTGCACAAAGAGAGGAAGATATTCTTGCACCAACTACAACTCCTCAGTAGACTGCAATTGACGAGGATAAACCTCACCAGTCTACTCAGGCCACTTCATCATGTCCAGCTCATCAACTTTTTACCAGCTTGCTTACATATAACCAAATTGATCCTAGTGATGTATCCTTACATGATTCAGATTTGAGCTCTATCACAAGAGCATTACACGCTGCTACAATATATATTTATTTAAATTTTGATGTATTTAAAAAACTTACAATGTATGTATAAATATGGAGCCATATGGAGATTTATAGACTCTTGGCTATCTTGTGCATCATGACAGACAGGTAAATTTATATGTTTTTTCAAACTTATTTTTTCTATGATTATAAGTATTTAATTTATTATACATGTGTGTATGCATGAAATATATATTTCATTTATTGTACATAGAGATCAAGAGGAGGTGGACCATCATCAGGTCATGGATCGGGATATGGTCCTAGTTGAGAACACGTGCTATTTTACATATTTCATGTTTCAAAGATATATTCTAGACATTTCATATGTACATATTATTTCAGACACATCTATTCTAGACATTGCATCTACATGTTATTTTAGACATATACATGTACATGCTATATGTTGGTATTTTATTTCACATGTTCATCTTTGTCATTTCATATATTTATGTATGTTATACATATGAATGAGTTATTTCATACTTTAGACATTACATATATACATGTTCATTTTAGTCATTTCATATATGTATGTATGTTATATGTGAATGTGTTATTTCATATTTTAGACACTAAATATATACATGTACATTTTAGAAATTTCATATATGTATGTATGTTATACATGTGAATGAGTTATTGCTTATTTTAGACATTACATATATACATGTTACTTTTAGACATTTTCATATATAAATGAGTTATTTCATATTTTAGAGTTATTTTTATACAGATTATAACAACATGTTATGTCATGTACAACCTTAACTAATTTAATGGACCATTAAAATAAATTTAAGTAATCTAAATGATGTCTTGTCTTAAGGGGAGGCCATACATCAAAGCATACACATCAAAACATGCACATAACATATATATTTAAACCATTGAACCATTTTAAAATATAATTAAGTAATCTAAATAATTTGTCATGTAAGTAATTTAAAGCAATTTAAAAGGCGATCTCTTAAGGGGATGTGTTAAGGGGAGGTCATACATAAAAGCATAGATATCAAAAAATAAATCTATTACAACATACATAAAATCTATGTAATAAACTCACTGAACCATTAAAATACAATTAACTAATCTAAACAATGTCATTTGAGTAATTTAAAGTAATTTAAAAAAGGGATATCTCAAGGCTTCAAAGTGTAGAGTTAAAATATGAAAGTACAAGAGCTATAAAAGGAATTTTTATCCTAAAGCTCATGATACATATAGTCTAGATCCTCTATGTATTTTATTATCTCCAAAAAAATTTCATGTTCTTTAATAGGCAACTTCAACTTTTGACTGCGACGTCCTCTTATTTACAATGTCTCAAATTGCAACGTTATTGCTATAACTAAGTGAATGTAATGGAGAACTATTTGCCTAGACATATATTAAATAAATTGAAAATCATTTTTGTCTTCTTTATTTGCTGATAATATGTTCCTTCAATAATAAATGAACCAGTTGGATATGACTATCCATCACCATCTACAATTTCTTCTGGCAACTTGTATTTTTCTTTCCTGCATCTTAGTAGATAATAATCTACACTTTCTGTATTGTCAAGATTTGAAACCATGGAAAAAATATCACCTATACAAATATAGATTCTATTAAATTCAAATCAAAAGTACAATAAATTAAGTTTAAATAAAATAACATATATGTGCACGCACTTGTAACAACTAAATAAGAAACATGCTCATAATCACCTAAATATATAGGATCATGAATGTTTATGTCAATGTCATCATCTTCATAAGGAGGCATTATGATTAAATCCTTCATATCCCATCATGAAACATATCAATATCTAATATTTTCACATTGACTCATTGGATTGTCCTCAACACAGTCAACATAGAAACATGATTTTTCTCTTACTTTATCAATAGAGGCTTGTGTTGTCGGGTACTCATCAATTAATGTAAACTTCTAATACCAACAATCCTTTGGAAATTGTAAGGATTAGATCAGTCTATATTTGTTACAAATATGAAATGAAAGTTCCACATTTTTAGATCAATAATTATGATAACATACATGAAAATGAAATTAAATTTGAATTTATAATTTTCAAACAAAATAAAAATTACCTTTCACTTCCCAAAAATATGATTTGTTGTATTTTGTGTTCCGACTAGCAAAATGATTTTGACACCGTTGAACAGTTTTCTTTGAATTCTCTATCATGTTACCTGTAAATTTCTAAACTATTAGGTTAAAGAAAGTGGATCTAAGTTGAAATATTATTATTTGAAATATCTATATATATATTTGATAGGAATGATGGATGAACTAATCACTGGTTCATCCTACTAGTCTTCTTCAAAGACTTATAGGGTGTCTTAACCACACCACTTGTTACCTATATGATGTTTACTTTCTAAGGATCCCCTAGTTTCTCTAGCCACCCTAAATACCAAGAAAGATTCACCAAATCAAGCCAAAACTTGATGCATTCTTGCTTCACTATCCATAGCCTTTAAACCACCTTAAAGGCTTCTAACATCCAAATTATTCAATGAGTCTTAAATATGTGTGGAGGTATCCATAAATACTTCAATGCAACCAACTAGGGGTGTTAGGAATACTACCTAGTTCAACTAGTAAGTCAATTTCACTAAATCTTCACCAAATTAGCCTAAAAGGCTACTTGCCCCATTAGGTCTCCTTCTCTGAGAAATCAGGGATTTAATCCTAATTATTACAAAGAAAACCTTAATCTTTTCTTTTTTTTCTTCAATCATATGCCAACCCTTCAAGTATTTTTGGGGTCTTGGGGTCACCACCTGCGGTATAGTTCCCTAACTCAAAATGAGTGAAATTTAGAGCTTTTAGGCTTTCTCTAGATCCTCTGCAACTTAGAAAGTTTACAATTAATTAATGGATTGGTGTGAGCTATCACACTTCAAAAAATAATGGAATGAATCCTATCTTTTAATTCCAAAAGGATTTTTTCTTCTATCTATTCACCTCTGCAAGTTGTGCTCTATGCAACTTGGTCTTCCCTAGCTAGGATCACCAGTGGTTCACCTAGGGAAAGACATTAAAAATAGATCCTCTGCATTTGAGGGCCCTAGCTTTTGAAAACTATATACAAATTTATTCTACTCACTATTACCAAAGCGTCGTATAGAGTGGATGATAGAAAAGTGAGCTAGAACCCTGTCTCTACAAACTGCCTGGATAGAACAAGTGACAGTGAAGAAATAAAACTATTTACAAAAGAACTTCAAAATGAACAAAAATCCTAAATAATGACACATATAATCAAGAAAACATCTACCCTACACTATGCACAAATTACAGTGCAAGATCTAATCCATTAAAGTGCTACTATTATTCAAAATCTTGGAAATTGCACACAAATCACATATTCTTCATTGCTTTCAAAATCTTTGTCCATACAATGGGTGTCCAAACTTCTACACAGGTCAAGGAATGTCTTAATTAGGGTGGTTAGGTATTTATATAACCTTTAGGCTCTTCTTGGTATATTTTTTCAAACATTTCAATTTCGTTAGAGCAACATTTCAAAGTTGCAAAGTTGCAAAATGGAACTTTTGCAACTTTTGACAATTTCTTGCAAAACTATTCAAATGAGTTTATATGCTCATTAAATCTTCCCAAAAAATATAATTATCACTAAAACATGAATCTAACCCAATTTAGACCCTACTGACCTCATGCTGACATCATCACCAACTTGTGCATATTAGAAGGCTTTACAACTTCTTATCCCTAATTGCACTTTGTAAAAGTCCTAAGACTCAAATGAACTAAACCCTATTGCACCTACTTTGTGGTAAACATGACCGTAAACTAAAACACAAAAAAAATTCCATATGGAACACACATAAAAGAAACAAAATAGATTTCCCTAGAAAACCTATGGATTCTCCTGCACTATTCTCTATCTCTACACAAACATTAAGGAATGTGAGGAGAAATCATAGACAAATCAATGCCACATTTCTTGAAATGAGCTTCTTCCACCCATGTAGCCTCTGATTCTAGTTTTTTCTTCCACTCTATTAGATATACCATATACACCATGTGCCTATTTTATTTCTTCGCACTGGAATCCAAGATCCTCTCTAGTTGAAGCTTCACCTTGCGAGGTAAGAATTCAGTGCGTACATCCTCAAATATCTCCTTATTTTTTTGGTTCACATCTGTCAATGGTCATTTATATTGGACCAAATCAGACACATTAAACACTGGTGAAATTCTCAAATCTTCATGAAGCTCTACCTTGTAGGCATTTTTTCCATACTTGGGTATTACCTTACATGGTCCCATTCTTTTCATCTACCACTTTGTTGTCATTCCTTTCTGAAAACTAGACTTATTTAGATGGACCATAACATAATCTCCCACTACAAATTGTACATCTTTTATAGACATATCTACCTTACCTTTTAACTTATGAGTAGCCTCTGTAATGGTATTCTTCACCTACTCTTGTATCTCCTTCATGGTTTGAGTGAATTGCTTTGCATGGCCACTACTATGCTCCATAGCTCCTACATCTGTGAGCTCACATACACCCCTTTGATGCATTCTATACACTATCTTAAAAGGAATTCTCCCTGTTGTCCTATTCATACTATCATTGTATGCATACTTAGCTTGTGGAAGGGTCAAGACCCATATCTGGCCATACTCCTTAGTTAGGAATCTTAGAAGCTTACCTAACACTCTACTGATCACTTAAGTTTTACCATCTATTTGAGGATGGTAAGTTGAACCAAAGGATGAATTAATACCCAATCTTCTCCATAGAGTCCTCCAAAAATGACTCATGAACTTAACATCTCTGTTAGACACTATAATTTGTGGTAATCCATGAATCCTCACAATAGCCTTGAAAAAGAGATGAGTTATATAAATAGCATCATGGGTGGTATTGCAAGGAATGAAATAGCTCATTTTGCTAAACCTATCTACCACCACATAAACACTATCCAATCTTGTCTTGGTCTTAGGAAGAACCACAAAAAATCCATGCTAATGTACTCCCATGGTCTATTGGGAATAGGTAAAGGTTGGTACAAACCTGAATTACTAGCTCCCCCTTTTCTTTCATACAAACTACACATTATTCTACATATCTTCTGACATCTCTTGGCAACTTGAGCGAATAATAAAATCTATGTACCAACTCCATTATTTTTTTGATACAAAAATGGACACTGAGACTTCCATTACGCTTCTCTTGGATGAGATTCTCTCTCATTGAGCCTTTAGGGACACATAAGTGATTCCCCTTGAACAAAAGTCTACTTTTCAATGTATATTCTTAGAATTTACTATGAAATTGATTCTGAAAATTAGAACATACTATATATGCTTCAGAGAAGTGTTCATAATCTTCATAGAGGTCCTTGAAACTCTCTATCCCAATTATTTGAAATTGTACTTCTTGTACTGAAGATATCCTTCTACTTAGTGCATCTTCCACCTTATTCAACTATCCCTTCTTGTGTTGTATAGTAAATGTAAAGGCTTGGAAATATTCCATCCACTTTAGGTGCCTATTACTCAACTTATCCTCGGTGTCTATGTAGCTAAGTGCCTGGTTGTTTGTAAATACCACAAACTCCTTAGGTAGGAGATAATGTATCCACTTCCTAAGTGACTACTCTAGAGGATATAACTCCAAGTCATAAGTAGAGTACTTCATCTTGGCTTCATTGAGATTTTCACTAAAGAAAGCTATAGCTCTCCCTTCTTGGCTTAGTACTCCTACTACTACAATTCCACTTGCATCACACTCCAATGTAAATAACTTATCAAAAATAGGTAAAAAGAGGATGGGTTGAGTAGCCACTTATTGCTTCAATTTATTAACAACATTCTTTGCTTCAAGAGTCCATCTGAACTTGGTTTTTAACTCTCCTTTAATATTCTCTAGCACTAGTGCACAAATGCCACTAAAATTCCTTATAAATTGCGTATAAAATTGAGCTAACCCATGAAAGCTAGTTACCTCTTTCCTTGTGGTTGGTGTAGGCCAATTCATAATAGTTTCCAACTTGATTGGGTCCATCTTTAATGAACCTTGGGATACTACAAACCCTAAATACACAAGCTCTTGTTTGAAGAACTCACACTTTTCTAAGTTGATATAAAATTTCTCTTCCTTCAACCTTTTGAGAACAATCTCCACATGTTGTAGATGTTCCTCTGTTGTCTTACTGAAGATGAGTATATCATCTAGATACACTACCAAAAATCTTCCAACGTAATCCTTAAGAACCTCATTCATGAGCCTCATGAATGTGCTAGGGACATTTAAGCAGCCAAATGGAATAACTCTACATTCATACAACCCATCAGTGGTTTTAAGAGCTATCTTCCATTAATCCCCATCTTTTATTCTAATCTAGTGGTACCCACTTTTGAGATCCAAATTAGTGAAATACTTGGCCCCTCCAAGGTAGTCCATCAACTCCTCAATTCTAGGTATAGGGAATCTGTATCAAATTTTAATCCTATTGATATCCATAGAGTTAATGCAAAGTCTCCATTTACCACCTTTATTAGATGCCAAGACCACAGGTATGACACATGGACCATTCCTCTTCTTGATCAGTCCTTGGTCTAGTAGCTCGTACACTTGTTTAGCCACTTCTTGGTTCCGCTCTGGTGTGAGCTTGTAGGATGCCTTGTCGGGTAATGAAGCCCCCTATATGAAATGTATCGGATGACTCATAGCCCTTTTCAGAGCTAATGTTTTTGGTGCTCCATCACTAATGATGTCCTTTAACTTTCCAAGTAACTTTTGGACTTCTTCTGGTATAGGGGTTTGAGAAACCTTTTCTTCTTCCTTGGGTATCACAACTATAGCATAAAATTCACCTCCTTCTTGGTGGAGAGTGTTAAGGAACTCCTTCCCACTTCCTAGAAAGACACTAGGGGTATTTGATTGTGTCTCATCCTCCTCTAATAAATACTGTATCTTGAATGTCCTACCATCCTTCTTGAAAGGGATCCTATTCTCTTTTTCATCATAGATATCTTCTCTTTAATATTTCCATGGTCTTCCCAATAGGAAATGGAATGTATCTATAGGAAACAAATCACAAATCAACTTGTCTTCGTATCTTGCAATGGACAACTCCACCCATGTTTGTGTTATACACTAAATTTTGCACCATGTTAAGTTCTTGAGCCTAATAATCTAGTATAACATGGGAATCACTTCTAGGTTGTGGGACCTTTGCTAATTTAAGTGAAGCCTCCAGATTCTAGGTTGGTTCCTCTTGGATAATCACCTATTTTTCTCTTTAACCATGAAAGTAAAATTTGAAGGAAGAGGGACAAAAGGAGAACTGTAGGGAAATGCTGAAAATCAAATTTAACCTACTCGGTGATGCACTGAAGGTAATATGAATTATTACATAATTACCAAAATTTGCATGAAATTCCTAAATATAGTAGGGCACAACTCTCAAAATAGGTTTGCATATGTATTTCACATAGAGATCTGAAATGAAAAGAGCCTCTCCAGGGAAAGAGAATATTTCACAAACAATAACATATTCAATGGAATACAAATAGACTATGACCTACAAACAGACATCCACTCTGAAAAATAGGCACAGAAATGAGACAAAATGACAAGGGATTGAACAATATCCACATGAACACCTAAATCAAATCATTTTATTTAGTGCACAAAGATATAGAAAGAAAGAGGGCTCAAGAACTCTAAGATTTATCTAATATTAGCCATTATATTATGCTTTAGATAAGAGAAATACAGACAAGAATGCCCAGGGATAGAGAAAATATAAAAAAAGCCTTTGCATAATCTAAATTCCAATGAGAAATGACAAAGAGATGAAAACCTGAGGGCAGAGTAAATGCCACAGAAAGTCTTGAATATGATGAAAAACCTAGCTACAAAAGCTTCTAAAAAAATTTATATACATCCTCCCCTAGCACGCAAACTCGTGAGTCAATCCATATGATTAGTTAGGGAAGAATTAGGGTTACAAGAGATATTACATAAACAATGCAGAAAACCCTAAAATAGTCTTGTCTCTACATTAATGCATTCAAGAAATATCTCTGAAGATCACATTAGTCTTTAAAATATCCCACATCACCATAAATGCGAGTAGACAGGTCATCTTGATCCATCTAATCTCACTAAAATTTGAAAACATCACCACCACCATGAAAAACTCTGAGAAAGTATTTTAATATTTGAATTTGAACATAAATGGTCACAAGTGGCACAAAATTTTGTATCTATGACCCATGCTTGAAATGTTACTAATTTTAAAATGTAGTTTTTGATCCATTTTAAGTTACTCAAAAGCACAAGATCTTATCTTCCATGTGCCACGCAAGTGTGATGCATCAAAAATTATACATATTCATCTTTACCTTCGAGGGATAATTCCCAACAACCGATCTTCACAAACTTTCTTTACCTTTATATTTCCTTTGGTGCTAACCTCTGATCTGAGTTTGAACACATGACACATAGGTGTGATGCCTGAAAGATTATGCAACTTCATCTTAGCGATCAAGGATTTATGTCTGTAGTTGGATCTTCTTTAAATTATGACATCTTTACTGCTCTATAAACCTAGGACCCATGACATCATTAGTGCCAGATTTCACCTTAGCTCAATTCCTTAATGGCTAGATCTTGATTAGTTTTACCCTAAGGCAATACGCTAACCATTGGATGCATCCTGACCTATTTGATCTTTATCTTACCACTTAACGGCCCCAATTTTTGACAACCTAACACGTGTCGACAAGGCACAATGCCATGATCATTAAGTACTCAAATATTAATCATTGACGAAAAGTGTTGACCACACAATCAAAAGGAACTTCATCAGAGATTAACAAGATAGAGACCTAGCATAAAGGTGACCACACAATCCATGTGGCACAATCACATGATGCCTCTATGGTTAAACACATGCATCTTTGAGATCAAGGGATTGCACAAACCATCAGATCAAAAGAGATGTGATCGATCTTTACCTTATTTTTTCTGACCAACCCAATCCCACCATGAACACGTGTAACAATAACACAATGCCTTTATCGATAAAAATCTACATGTTGGCATGTCCACGTGTCACCCTATCACTCACTTGTAGCCCTCTCTCATCTATCCTCGTAACCATCACAACTATGCGATACTGACCGCTAGCCATTAGTCATGCACTCGAAATCATTAGTTGTTACCCTGTCAAACCGTAGTGAGTACTCGACAACCGCCAGTTGCACACTTGTGCCTCAAACAACCAACCTTTACTAACTACAGTGACTGTGTGATAACTACTTGTCGCCCACTCATGACCATTTCATGCTATTTTCTCTGACTACTATGAGTGAATTCCAGCCCACCACTGAACACTTCTAGACATGTCCTTGCTACATAGGCCTGCAAAATTAGTCCATTATATGCTATTTGGGTGCCACATCATCTCCTAACCATTTAGTTTCCTTCCAAAAGGCACGTTCCTTTTAGGAACTTCATTACTGAGTGCTCTTTTAACAATTTTTTTTTTTTATCTTTTTACCGATCAGTAAATGTGGAATATATGCCCTAAGGCTACTCTGAACAAATGATAAAGCATGCATCACCATTTAATCTCTGATCTATTTCACACTTGCATGGATGAACCTTGGGTAAAGAAAGAGCATCAAACCTCCCTCTACAAGTCCTTTGACCATGATGAAGAGAAGAACCATCTAACACTTAGAGAAGGATCCACCATTGAAGCTATGGCTCTTTGAAAAATATACTATGGTACTCACAATTTTTTTTGACAAAAATGGGAAATTTGGGTAACAGTTTGCTCATTCACAAGGACACTTTTCCATTTATCCAACCATGTCACCTTGTATGGATTAGTATGGGGTATCTTTTTCCAACTTAAGCTTCTTTAATGCTTCCTCTAAGATGATGTTATCAGTGGAATTTGAATCCACTGTAACTTTACATACTTTACCAAGTATTTTGCATCTTCCTCTAAATAAGGCTCTTTGTTTTGGCTCCTCCTTGACTAGTTTTCTAATTAGAACCCTTCTAAACATCAAGTTCTCCCCCATTTCTAACTCAATATGAAAAATCTCTAGTTAATTGACACTTAATGTGTCTTCTTGTGCATATGCTATTCTCTTCTCAATGTTGGAAGAAGATGCTTTCTCAGGGCACCTATAAGTAGGGTGACCCATCTCTCCACAATTATATCACTTCATAGAAAAGTAGGAATTAATCCTACCTACAACTCTTCCACTATTAGAACCCCCTTGAGTTCCTCTCCCTCTTCCATTACCTCCTCTAGGAGTGGTTTCATTTCCATGCTCTGCAAGTTTAGACTCTCCTTGGTTTCTTTGATCAGTCCCTCTACCTTTGTATCCTCCTCTATGTCCTCTTTGATCTCTTCCTCCTTCTCTACCTTTAGAAGTTTGATCTTTCTTTATTCTTCTCTTTTCTCCAATCTCCATAGATAATTGATAACATTGGTGCACTATTTTGGGACTGATAAGAGTCATCTCTTTTTGTATACTTCATTTGAAACCATTAAGGTATCTAGACACCTTAAGGCTTTCATCCTCAGATACATTGGACCTCATGCAAGGCTTTTGAAATTTGTAAGTGCAGGAATTGACATCAATAACCTTCTATCCTAAGCTCTGTATTTTCTTGTTCAATTTGATTTCATAATCATCTGGCATGTATGCTTCTTTCACCTTAACAACCATTCCTTTCTAAGTGGAAATTGGTTGTTTGCCTTCTTTCTCTCTCTCCATCTAAACAAAATTCCACCATATCAATGCATATCCTCTAAGTCTTGACTTTTCCACCCTTACCTTCTGAGCTTCTGTGAATCCATCACATTCAAAGTGATTTTCCATGCCTTTAATCTAGTCCATGACTAGATCTGCCTCCATCTTCCTACTGAATAGTGGTATTCCTGTTGCCCAATTTTCCCACTCTGTGCAATTGACCTTGTTTGCCCTGTATGTTTTCATCTGGTTTCACTTCTCTGCTAAAACCCTTAAAGCCTTAAAACCCCAGGTCTCTTATGTTTAAGCAAGGTAATAAACCCTAGGCCATGGCTCTTATATTTCATTGTTACTTTTCTAAGTTACTAAGAGCATGTGCTTTATTTCTAAGTCGCTTGATCGCTTCAGCCTGGGCGAATATTCTTTTCTTTCTCCCGACTTCGCTTTTCCTTGTGTCACGTGGTCTGGTGATCTTTTGGAATATTCCCTAAATGTCTCCCGACTTAGCATTTGCCCTTTGGTCGTGTGATCGCCAGATATGTCATAAGCCTTGGTGGAGGGTGGGTCCCAAGTCTTTGGTCGCTTGATCGCAGTGAAATTTGATTCAAGTTATTAAGTTGTGTGAGTGCGCGACGAGCTGCCAATCATGCTCGTCGCACAATCACGATCTAATCTTGCCCAGGTCCCATCCGTTCCCGACTGTGTGACGATCCGGAGGATAATTTCATCGCGCACTCGTCGAGTAGAAGAGATGAAGATGATATCATTCGCGAGTATGCGATAAGCAAAGAGGAACTCATCGCGCAATCGCTGATCAAATTGAGTAAATGGAAAAGTGCTCGCGAGTATGCGACAAGAAAAGGACAAGTGCTCATCGCTCAATCACTGATGTTTTAAGGATGTCAGAGATCAGCTCGCGACTGAGCGATTGGTAAAATAAAAGGGCCTCGTCGCGCAGTCGCCGAGCAATCAGATAAAAGAAAAAATGGCTCACGGGTATGCAACCATGTAAAAGACAACTCGTCGCTCACTCGCCGAGTAATGAACAAGAAAGGAAAATAGTCTGTAGGTCTGCGACAAGATGGGGAGTAATGTTTTCGTGCAGTCGCCGAGGAAAAGGTGAATGAAAAGAGAGCTCGCGACTGCGCGATCACCAAAGGATAGCTGCTCGTCGCTCAATCACCAATGTTTCAAAGTAAAGGGTTTTCAGCTCGCGACTGAGCGATCAACAAAAGAAAAGGCCTCGTCGCTCAGTCGCTGGACAAGGAAAAGGTGGGACCCATCCTCAGTCGCTTGATCGCGTGAAGAATTCCATGGTCAGTAAAACATCTTTCAACTTTGCGATTTACCTTGGGTCGCCTTGTCGCCAGAACAGAGAGGTGACTCAGCGTTCCAATGTGCAACAGATGGACCAGTGGCTGTGTGACAGGTGGCATATGGCAGGTGGATGTGGGCCTTCAGTCGCGTGATCGCCAGACAAGGAAATTGGGTCACGCGACTTCGAGACTTGGTATCTTTGCCCTCAGTCGCAGGATCACTGGATAATTTAAGGGTATGCTCAGTTTTAAGGTGATTAAATGCTATCCGTCCAATTTGAAGCTCAGAAGATCCAACGGTAGACGCGTGGTCGGGTGATCAAAGTGCCCTAAAGAGAAAGTACTCCCGACTCAGTGACAAGGGTCAGTCAGGATGTCGCTAGAAATATTAAAAGGCACATGATGACTGTTAAGAAAAGTCAAAGGGCTCAGACATAGGTTCTCCCGACTTGGCGACTAAGTGTGGTCGCGTGGTCTCGAGATAGGAAGATAGCATCTGGCGATCAGGTGACAAGCCATGGCGATTAAAGATGACAGTTAGGCGCTGGGTCGCTAGAAGAATGATGAGTTAAGGAAATTGCCTCACGACTTCGATTTCACTTAGTCAGGATGTCGCTGGATCTTGCTCGAGTTAAACAGAGATTAAAAAGTGCTTTGTCGCCTAGTCTGGAGATTTAACCAAGGTTAATATTTAGTGCTCACGACAAGGAGACTAGTCGTTGGTCACGTTATCGCTGGACTTTGAATTTGAATATTTGGCGGAAGATTTGGCACTGTGAACGCTTGGTAGCCATGGTTCCTCTGTGCTCGTGTTCCAGAATTGATCAGGGAGGTTTCAGTTACAGAAGGCCATGCATAGTGAGTCTGTTGATCCCAGATTTAGATTTGTTCGACGTCAGTTAGAGAAACAGAAGATTCAGAGACGTGCTTAGGGAGATACAGAGTCCAATCATGAAGTTATTACTCTCCAGGTGCAGTTGGCGAAGGGGCACGGTCATGATCGATGGCTCATTGATGAGAATTTGAGCGGCGGCCGTCAAGGGTCACTTCCCGTCCTAGGGGACTGTGATCAGTTGGTGAGCATTCATGACAGAGTCTTAGTTGCTGAATATTTCTCATGGATCCAGGTTGCTTGTCCACGATGCGTAATCAAGTACAGGGATGGGCGCAAGATAGAGGATCTGATCTGATCGATTCACCTTGATACACATTTATGACCAGATTAGATTTTGTACTAGGGTCAATTATTAAATTGTAAATCTGTAACCCTAGCTAGGTTTTGGACTCCTACCTGCGTGCACGGGAGTATATAAAGTTTTTTGAGAGCCTTAGTGCTCAGATTTTGGCATTTTGTAAAGAGAATTTGTTCTCTCTTGGAGTTATCTGTGGCATTCTTTCTTCCCTCTGGCTTTTACATTGTGTAATTCTCTCATTGATCATACA
>MU224596.1:3314285-3332759 GCA_018584345.1 Thuja plicata
GATTATCCAAGAGGAACCAGCCTAGAACCTGGATGTCTCATCTTGGTTAGCATAAGGTCCCACAACCTTGAGATGATTCCCATGTTATACTGGATTATCAAGACCAAGAGAGCTTGAGATCAGAGGCGCAAATTCAGTGTATAACAATTCCTTCAAGTGCCTTCCCACTCATAGCCTTCAATGCCTTCAAGAATAACACTTTTTGCAATATAGGGTTAGGTTCAGCGGTCTTCTCTTTCTCTGCAACCTCTTTACCCTTGGGTTCTTTCCCTTCCAATTTATCACTGACTTCATTAGTATTGGTATGCACTTCACTCATTACTTGTTCAAGTTGAGCTGTTCTTTCCCTTAATATCCTATTGTCTACTTCTTTATCATCAACCTTCTTGGCCAATTCCACATTAGTCACCTTGATTGTGGACCCACTAAACTCACAATCTCACATGCATTATGCATTCCCAAATCTTTTGGGGCTCTGATACAAATATCATAGGGAGGATGGATGAACAAATCACCAGTTCATGCTAGCAGTCTTCTTAAAATACTTATAGGGTGCCTTCACCACACCACCTGTTACCTATAGGATCTTTACTATCTAAGGATCCCCTAGTTTCTCTAGCCACCCTAACTTCCAAGAAAGATTCACAAAATGAATCCAAAACTTGATGCATTCTTGCTTCTCTATCCATAGCCCTTAAACCACCTTAAATGCTTCTAACCTCCAAATTAATGAATGAGTCTTATAGAGGTTTGGAGGTATCCATAAATACTTCAGTGGAACCAACTATGGGTGTTAGGAGTCCCACCTAGTTCAACTACTAAGTCAATTTCACTAAATCTTCACCAAATAGGCCTAAAAGGCTACTAGCTCAATTAGGTCTCCTTCTTTGAGAAATCAAGGATTTAGTCCTAATTATTTTAAAGAAACCATGTATCTTTTCTTTGGATTCTTGAATCATATGCCAACCCCTCTAGTATTTTTTGGGTCTTGGGGTCACCACCTACTGTACAGTGCCCTAACTCAAAATGAGTGAAATTAAGAGCTTTTAGGCTTTCTCTGGCTCCTATGCAACTTAGAAATTTTACACTTAATAAATGGATTTGTGTGACCTTTCCCTCTTCACAAAATCATTTTAATACTCCTATCTTATAATTCCAAAAGTAATTTTTCTTCTATCTATGCACATGTGCAAGTTGTACTCTCTGAAAGTTGGTCTTCCCTAGCCGGGCTCACCACTGGCTCGCCTAGGGAAATACATTAATAATAGCTTATCTACATTTGAGGGACCCAACCCCTGAACAATATATAAACATTGAGTCTAGTCACTATTCCCAAAGGGTTGTATAGACTGGATGGTGGGAAAGTGAGCGAGAATCCCATCTATGCAAACTGCCTGGATAGAATTAGTGACAGTGAAGAAACAAAACTATTTACAAAAAGAACTTAAAAAATGAAAAAATTTCCTAAATAATGCCACACATAATCCAGAAAACATCTACCCAACACCATGCATGAATTATAGGGCAAGCTCTAATCCATTAAAGTGCTACTCTTATTCAAAAGATTGAAAATTGCAAACAAAATCATATTTTCTTCATTGCTTTAAAAATCTATGACCGTAAATTGGGTTTCACACCTTTTACATAGGTCATAGAATGTCTTAATTAGGGTTGTTAGGTAGTTAGATACCCATTAGGGCTCTTCCTGGTTGAGTTTTCCAAACTTGTCAATGTTGTCTGGTCAACATTTTAAAGTTGTAAAGTTACAAAATGCAACTTTTGACAATTTATTGTGTTGGCTGTATTCCTACTTTTTTTTATGGTTTTCCCTAAAATTTTATTGTCTTCTTGCCAATTTTTATCCAAAATTAGAAAATTTGTCACAATTTGAATTATCCCTATGAAAACCTTCTGTTGTTAGGTCAAAATCCAGATGAGTAGTTAAAAAACCAAAGCCCTAAGTTGTCTTCTATGTGAAAATGCAAAAAAGCCCTAAAAATGTCAATCGAGTTTCTATTCTTACATTACCTTTTTGAAAGACTTAAGTTATAAAAAGTCATGTGATTTTTTAATGGTCACCTAGTCGCTTAATCCTAAAAGCATATTCTGTTTCATCATGAGGCTTGGAAATTAGCTATAGTTGGGATGTCTCAAAAGGGAAAAGAATATTCTTTGTAAGTCATGAGACTTAGCGAAGTCCTTCAGTCGTGAAGTCTCACAATGAAGAAAACATGAATTGGCAACATGGAGACAAGCGGTTAAGTCGCAGTGTCACATAGTGTGTCTTGTAGTTAGAAAATTATCATGAGACTTAGTGATTCCTTTAGTCGTGGGGTCTCGAGATCAAAACACGGTTAGTAATAAGTTTAAAAGCTTCAGTCACCATGTCTCCAGTTAAAAATTTAGTTAAGTAAAAGGTTTAGACACTTGGTGACAAACTGCAAATTGAAATGAAATATATGGTGGTCGGGTAGTCACTGGTTAAACATGGTAAGTCAACATCTTTTCAACAATTTGGAGACAAATAACTAATATGAGACACGTGTCCACGGTGAATAAAACAAACTGTATCAGTCACATGCTCTCCCAAAAGGAAAAATATCATTTGGCGATTAAGAGACTAAAAGATGTAAAGGTATGTATTTTAATATTATTGTGTGGTCTCCAAATGATTTAGGGTTTCTGTAGAATTAGATAAGATCAAGGGTAGTCGCTGAGTCTCTATCAAATTTTCATAGAGTAGAATGTTCTCACGATAATGAGATTAGCTTTAGTCCCATAGTCTCCAAATTAAAATTAAAATGATGAGATAAAGTTTCATGGGCTATGTCGCAAAGTCTCCAAAGGAAATATTAAAGAATAGTTTTATTTAGTGATTGGGAGACTAAGGGTAGTCGTGGGGTCTCGTGAAGTGAAAAGAACATTTAGAGACTTGGTGATAAGAGCTTAATAGATGAAAAGTAACTGTGGTCACGGGGTCTCCGAATAAACATTGAGTTTGGCAATTCTACTAACGACTTGGATTCATTTTGTTGCGTGATCACCATAAGTCAATCATGGTTAAGCTAAGGTGAAGAGAATCATATAGTCGCTAGATCTCTCGAAGAATTGAGATTTAAGAGATTTGATCAATGACAAAGAGATAATGCATAGTTGCTTGGTCACCAAATATGAAAAGTGATAATAAGTGGCAATTGCTGACATGACAATATGGAGATTCATCATCCAATAGAATTATAGGAGATTAATTACTTTTAAAAAGGTAGCTAAGATGTCTAGTGAAGAACCAATCATATCAAAACATGTCATTTTGTTCAAATTTTATAAGGGTTTTTTTTCTGAAAACGCACTCATATGAATTTGATTTCCTGTCACATTCATGAGCTACGGCTAGGAATTCAATTAATACCACAGCATGTAACCTTGAAGGTGAAATTGATTGATTCTTCAATGATGAGCTAAGTACTTTGAAAAGTTACCATAAAGGGATGATCTTAGGTTTATTTTCATTCATCATACATCCAAAATTTCAGAGTAGAGAATTTGCTAGGTTTTCTGTGTCTAAGAAGCAAGAATTGATCAACTTCAGGGTGATTCTTCAGTTTTCAAAGTTCTTGAATTGTCTTCAGTGCACAGAGAAGAGTAAGGATTCCTAAGAGAAGATTTGTTCCAATATCGGTGAAAGAGAAGTGGAAAACATAACAAAATGAGTAAAGCAATTAGTGTGGCATCTACCAGTGGGAAGAGAGATGAAATAGATGAGGATGCCAAGGGAAAGAGGAACTTCGCTGATGAATTTTTGAAGCTATTACCTGGGTCTACACAGAACAATAGGGAAAATTCCAACATATTGGCAGATGAATACTATGATATCAGAGATGCCCATACACCAAGTTCTATAGGTTTTTCTCTTTACAATTATTTTTATAATAATGTTGATAAGTCCATACCAATATCAAACCCTTGGAATAGTGGTCTGGCTAGGTTAATTGTTCCTGATGTCTTTGTAGATGTAGACTTGTTTCTAGGTCTTGCAAACCATTATGACTACTTTTCAAGGAAAATTAAAAAGAATGATGGTACTGCACTATTAATTTTGAATAGGAATTCATTTATGCAAGCTTTCAATTTGTATAGTACCATGTCCACTAAGATTAATATTACAAAGTAGGAGGAAAGATATAGGCTACAACCTAGGATAGCTAGAAATTTATTAAAGAAACATATCCTTAAGAAGGTTAGGAACCACATTGTCCCTTTACCAGGAGCTGCACCTTACTATTTTAAAGATTTACATTTTTATATCAAATACATTACATATGCTTTGTTTAAGGTGTTGGGTAGGGATGGAGGAGCTGAGAAGATAAATGTTGGGATTTTGCTGATGGTATTAGATTTACAAGATGTGCATTCTAGTACTAGCTATGATTACATACAATACATCATTGATAGAATGCATGAGGGGTTTGTAGCTATACAGAAGAAGGATAAAGATCCTAAGTTTTTACATTATTCTATCCTGATGCATTTATTATTGCATTTCAATTATGGCATCATGGATGTAAACAATTTGAACCCCTAGAGAATATTTTGTGACCAGCCCAATCCTATCCAATTTTGGATTAAGATATGGAATTTCACCTCCAAGGATTGTGATTTCTGTGGATTTGAGAGCTGGATTGTCTACCCTTTGATGTAGAGTTTGGGTGTTAACAAGACTAGACTCCCAGTGAAGGTGCTACAGTTGCTGAGACCATGTGAATATTTTGATAAATGGGAAGGTGACCACAATTGGGGAGATTTATTTTTAGAAGAAAATTTCACTATGATCAGAGTGTGTAGATGTACACATCCTCCCCATGTTCTACCATATCATGTGCCATCAACAGTTGTAGCTATGGAATTTATTTGGCAGATTTTGTTAATAGATAACGAGCACTTTGCACCACACAGGAAGGGGATGTCAACCCCTAGGCAGTTCAATATTTTTTAGTTTATAATTAGTAAAAGTGATATTGATTTAGTAAGCAGATGATTGGAAAGGTGTAAGGTGGGAGCAGCATTGTATAGGTATATTGATCCAGAGGGATTTATTTCAGGAGCTAAGAAACTTCTAACTCCTACCATACCAAATACATATGTGCATGGTCTTTGTCTAGAGGAGGATGCTACTAGGAATATACTTCATGAAGAAGAAGTGAGAGATAAAAGAGGAAAAATTCAAGAGTTATTGAATTTAGAGAAATAGATAAAAATAAATGGATTATCATGTGAAGGTTTTTACCTTGATTTTCCATATTTTGATAAGATCAAAGCTATGCTGGACAATTTTTACACACTCTGTGAACAATTGGATAGAGTGCTATATGTATAGAAAGGGGGAAAGAACCTAAATATTCAGAGTCTACATATGAGAGTGAGAGTGAAGAGGAATATATTAATCCACCTCATATAGATCAACCACAATAGAATGTTGTAGAAGCAATTCAGGTATATGGGGAATAGGGACATATTATAGATTTAACTGAGGTTTCTCAACCTGATGATATAGATGAGCCTGCTACCAAAAGGCAAAAAGTTTATCTTGGTCAGACCTCTTATGATCAAACTTACATAAGAAAAGAGAGAAAAGGCGATAGACTAAGTTCTCTTGTTCCTGGCAATAGATTATATGATCATAATCTAAGAAAGGAGACTAGAAAGGGAAAGAAACAATAGAAAGAGGTAGAAGAAAACATAGAATTGCCTCTTAGAGCATGTATTGATGAAATATGGCTTCACCAACAATAGTTTTTAAGTGATGATAACTTCATAAAAAATGAGGAATTTAAGGATTTCCTTAGATGGCATAAGAAGGAACAGATCAGAGAGAATTTGAAATCAGATGGTGAAGAAGTGGTAATGAATGGGGATCTTATAGCTTTGCAAACATATGATCCTGAAAGTGAGGATGTTTCTCTTGAAGAGGCTAGAAAAATGGTTTTGAAAAGTGGAATTTTGCTTGCTGAAGGTTGGGATTTAGCCTCAGCATTCACAATAGACCAAATCAGAAAGCAACTAGATCTAAAAATGGTAAGTGAGATCCAAATGGGTGATATAATCAAAGGGTTTTGATATAGTCCACAATCCCAAGCATTTGCCATGTGGAATTTGTGTCCTAAAGACACAAAGCCTCAATTATTGAATATTCAAGACAGGAAGGTGGGAAACCAAATGGTATGGATAGTGAAGAACACAAGAGATCTTGAGATTTATCAAATAATGACACATTGGGCACATTCAAATGAAGACAAGACAAAGTAGTTGTCTGACAAATGTGGTGTCGTAATTAAGGAGGCTAGTGCCCTGGCCTAGGATAGAGAACTGTGCTATATCAAGATTCATCAGAAGGATAAGGTAATTGTTGAATTGACCAAGCAATTACAAGAAAAGCCAGACGTTGTATATGTACCCCCAGAGAAGCCTCTACAAATAGAAGAAAAATTTGAAGCAGGGAAAGAGGTAAAAATAAATGATATGGCTAAAACAGATAATGAAGTTGCCATAAATGCATTGAGGAATGTACTTCAACATAGCATTGATATCTTGAAAGATAAAACATATATAATCCTAAATGCATATAATAAGTTACCCATTTTGCATGCTGAAGTAATAGGGTACATATCTATTTTGACTCCTTTTTTCACAACATGGTCTCCCAGAATACAACTTATTGAAAAGTTGGCCTCTTTATAGCAACATATGCCAGATTTGCCTAAGATTGTGATAGAGGTAGAAGATGATATAAAGAAAGTTAATATCACTTTATCTTTCTTTAAAGGTAAATTGAATCATATAGAGGCAAAAATGGGCCTTTTTGGACCGAGTTTTAATAGATTTGTTCCTCCACTAAAGGGAGAAGATGATCAGATTAAGGCCTTGGAGGTCTGGAGAAATGAATTTGACAGTAGACGGCCTAGTAAAGAGGCATTTATTATAGATTCTTATCTTGATTTGGAGGGATTTAATAAAATTTTGGATGAGGCTTTTAAAGCAGAAACTGACATTAATAAATTCTTAGTTGATGTCAAAAGTATAACTGATGTCAGATGGGAAAGGAAGAAAGGAAAACTACAGAGTATTCAAAGTTTCAATTGGCCTGCAGAGGAGGATGTGATAGCGTGGGATTTAATGAAAAAACCAAAGAAAAATAATCCTTTTGAGATAGAGAAAGAGGTCCTGGATGAAGAGTAGAGAGAAACACTTGGCGCCTGATCATTGAGCATAGGGAGGTTAGTAATTATGAAAGACAAGTGTAGGTTAGCCTGAAATGGCAGTCACTTAGTCTCAATACAAATATCAGATACTATCCTGAACATTATCAGACAAAGGTGCCAGAATTCATATGAAGACAAAAGAAGATCAGATTTCATCCCCTATTCTTGTCTTCCCACCACTTGAGCATTCTTGTTTCTTGTCTTTTCTATACTTTTAGGGTTAGGTTCCTTAAATCATTTGAAGCTTGTTGCATCCTTGTTTTAAGGATTCCAAGATGGTTTAAGACTTAATTGTAATATTTTGAGAGAGATGAAATATATTGGCTAGCCAGACTTTCTAATTTTCAGTTTGTGTTTTTGAGCTTTTAGCCTTTTTATGTACTAAAGCAGAAATATATGAATAAAATACAATGCAATTTTATTCCATATTGTTGTTGTCTCTTTGTTTACTGTGTGTAATCTTTTATGTTTAATTTGTAAGGCATTTTAAACATATTGGATATAAGGTATCTATCTAATTATTTGCAATTTTCTTCTAAGGGGGTAATTAAATTTTGTGAGTGATTTCAGAGAGTACAATAGTAATTAAGGATTTGATACTATATTGTGGGATTGACAGGGTAGTTTGCAAGACATTTTACTTGAGTTACATATAGGTTGCAAGGCATCTTACAGTATTCTATTTTATATATCTTTGTCGATTTATATCTTTTGACTCTATTGCCCAAGGATAGGCACTGGTCTAGAATTTGTCTAGTGATTCGTCATCATCCAAATATTTAAAACTATTCAAAACAATTACTTTCAGAGCATATATTTAAGATCAATTGTACTCATAAGGGTTTACAGTTGGATTTTGTTGATTCCTTATAGAGAGAATCATTAGGTTGCCCCTCCTAAAGTAAAAGGAAGAAGGATGAAAGTCCTTGTCTCATTGGTTTATTCTATTTAGACCATAGCCTGGCTTGTAGTACTCTGTTTCAAACTAATTATTGCAATCTCCAAGGTATTTTATAAGTTATTACAGTGAGGTCTGAAGTAATTAACCAGTGAATGAATTAGTCCACCAAATACATAGGCTGAAGAATCAATAATCTTTTAATAGGTAATACCTGCCTGAGTCTGTGGAACTCAAAAATGAAGGAGGTGATAATAGGTATCCCTAGTGTTATCAAATACCTCATAAATTAGCCTTTCTCTTGTTAAAGGGGAGTTTGCATTCAAGTATAATCTGTATACTATCATCTTAAGGTTGTGATGCAAGAAAAAGAGCTAAAAAATTGGTGACTCTACTAGGGAATTTCAATTGATAACAAATAATACCAGTTGTAGTTGTCAAAATTGTCTTTTGATAGTATTAATTCATTCCTAATTATTGTTGGGTGGTGACTCTAAAATAAAATCTCTAAGATTAGTGCAAATTTAGTGAATATCTCTCAGAATGAATACTAGGTCAAGGATTAAAAGTAATCCTGAGAAGGTTTTAGATTGTGGAATACCATCATCCTCAAGGATGGAGATGTCCTAGAGGAAGAAGAGAAACCGAGTCAACATTGATGAAAATCCTCTAAGAGGTAAAGAAAGTAATACTAGGAGAGAGGTGAACAGTAATCAGCCTTTTCATGATGGAAATACTTCAGAATATGAAGAAGCTGCTAAGAGAGTATTAGAAACACCTACTGTTACTTCTAATTCTAGTGAAAGAGAAGAAACAAGTACATCTATTTTAGATTCTGAAGAGGCTCCCTCTAATGAGCTAGCAAATGAGGAAAAACTTATCATGAAACAACTTGCCCTTATACAACAAATGAAAAGGGAGAGAGAAATAAGAAAGAAAAAACATGAGCATAAGGATGTTGATAAGAGTAAAATAAAATCTTGAATACATTAAAATATAAAAGATACAGAGAGGTCTCAAAAGGACCAATAAATACCACTTACTTATAAATCTTCTAGTTCACAGAAGGATAAAGGTAAGAAAAAAATGACCGAATACGGAAATCAAGAACCTAGGTTTCAGAAGCCTTTAACAGAGCAAATGTCCAAGTTGGATATTTATTTGGAGAAATTAAGAATTTAAAAGGAAACCATGGAGAAAATGTTAGAAAAGGCACAAATGGAAGCTGCAACAATGGAGATGAAGAAGAAAATAGATTTTTTCCAGTCTTTTAAGTATTCTCATGCTCGAACAGAGAATATAATAGTTGCTAAAGTAAAAGCCACTACTTTTAAAGAGAATGATAGTTTTCAAAGAAAACCATTGCATACTAAAAGGTATAAATAGTTTAACTTCATTGGTATCCCTAGATATCCTAATGCATTCCCTAAAGATGTGGGTGATATAGGAGAAAAGCTCCCAAAGTTCATAGGTAACAATGTTATTTCATGTGAAACACATTTAAGAAAGGTCATTGATTTTGCTGATGATTTAAATATCACTCATGAGGATGTGTTAATGAAATTATCTGTTTAGTCTTTAGTGGAAGATTCTAGAGAATGGTTTAGGAGCCTTTGTAATGGTTCTGTTGTTTCTATGGATGAGTTAATTGAATTATATAAGGATTAGTATGGAGATAAAACAAATAAAGGTTTTTTGTTGAATGAGTTCAACAATATCAAAAAGAATTACAATGAAGAAGTCACTAAGTTTAATACAAGATTTCAAAGAGCTATGCATAAGTGATTTTAGAAGATAAGGTTGGATGAAGAGGTATGTTTAGCAACTTATTTAAATGCCTTTGATTCAAAAATGGGATATGCTCTTAGGGATAAAAACCCTATAACTCTTACTGATGCTTATAACATAGCAGTGAATATTCAAATGAGCAGAAGAGTGTTTGGTAAATTAAATAGGAGAGATGATTCAAGGTTCAGTAGGAGTAATGTAAAAGAACCAAAATATAAGGATTATAGGGCTCCTCAAAACAATAGGCATTCTTACAATAATACATACAATCCTCAAAATAGAATGCAAAACCATCCTTATGGAACTCAATTTAAGGATGGGAAGCCTATTATTCTACCTAGAAAGGAGAAGACAGATAACAGAACTCCAGACCCTCTACATAAGAATGTTGTCCATTTTTGCAATGATGATCCTTGGTGTGAAGCTTGTGAAGCTCCACATAACCCTGATTTCTATATTGTTTCCTTAGACTTAAGAGTAAGTGAAGAAAATGGAAATGATGAGGGTGAACAATGTGATCATAGTATGAAAAATACTTATTCATGTCATGATATAGATTCAGACAGTGAAACTGAAAATCATGATTCTTGTAATTCACAAAGAAGGGTAGAAAATCATCATCAACAGATATTATCTGATAGTGAAGCGGAGGAAACTGATGACCATATAAGATGTTATGCTCAAAACAATTAGGATTTTCCACTTATTAGAAAATCTTTAAATGAAGAGAAAGCTAGGATTACTACAGATTTAGTGAACAAGGCTAGAAGCAACTACCATTTAAGAAACAGAGTAGTGGGTAGTACTAGTAGTCATCCATCAAGTGTCTTTATAAAAGAAAATAAAGTAGACACTAAGTATGCACCAAAAAAGGAAGGACCTAGAGAAAATGTAAATAATCATAAGGTCAAAATTATTACCAAAGCTTTAGAACCAAATGTTGTACAAGAAGGATAATTAAAAAGGCAAGAAATAGGTACTCCTGTTCAAAAGATGGAAAGCAAAAAGTTAAAAGAACCAGCTCTGAATGTAGATATTGAGGAAAGTGACATTAATATTGACAAGTCAAAATCCTAATATGTGAAATATACTCCAGTATACATGGGTCATTGTTGTCCCAAATGATAGTAAAGGTGTCATTTCTAGAAATGATGAGAATTAAAGAACACAAGGAAAAGGTGTTGTCATTGTTAAATAGTGTGCCCATAATAAAAGTCCAAAGTCTAGAGAATGTTGGAAAGAAACCAATCAACAAAGGGAAGGAAGTTAAGGTGTTAACATCTGAGATTCCTCAAATTTTGTTGAATACAACTTCTTCCCCAATAGTTGTTGACCCATTTTTTCTTTCACTAATAATTAATGGAAAGATGCTAAAAACTTGTATGATTGATTCAGGAGCATGAAATAATTTTATGCCTAGTGGAAATCATGAGGTCAATGGGACTACAGGTTGATACTCCTCATGGGAGATGTCAAGCTATGGACTCTAGAGAGGTCCCTGTGATTGGTACCATTGAGGCTATGCCTTATAAATTAGCAGTTTGTCCTGATGTAGTAATGACTATGAATGTTCTTGTGGTTGACATACCACCACATTATGGCATGCTACTATCAAGAAAATGGAGTTCTTCAATGGGAGGTAGTATACAAAGTGATTTATCATACGCTACTTTTAACATTGCTGGAGATAATGTTAAGGTGTTAAGGGAGAGTAGAAATCCACACATGATAGAAAGATTTGAAGACACTAACATTAATTGTTGCATTGATATGGATATGGAGAATTTTAGGATACAAAGGAGTGAACTTTATTATCAGAATGAAGAGGTTGATCCTCTGAACAAAGAGTTTATTATACAAGGTGATGGATTGTGGAGAATGTACTTTGATGGGGCTTGCTCAAAAGAAGGATCAGGGGCAGGGGTATTGTTGGTATCTCCATCAGGTACAACATTTAAGTATCCATTTCTATTAGCTTTCCAATGTATGAATAATACTGTAGAATATGAGGCTTTGTTTTTAGGACTTGAAATTGCCATCAAACATGGGATTAAATTTTTAAAAGTTTATGGTGATTATGAGTTGGTTGTAGCTCAAGTTAGATCCAAATATGCAGTAAAGAATGATAGATTAAAAATGTATAAGTATGTTATTTGGGATCAAATTGAAATGTTTAATGCTTTTGATATAAGCTGGATAGAAAGGTCAAAGAATATAATGGCTGGTTTTTTAGCAAATATTGCTTTAAAAAATGATGATTTGACCTTGCATGGGGTGTCAATACTAGAAGTCAAGACAAGACCAGTTGTTCCAGACAACATATACAACTGGCAAGTTTTTCAGGATGACCAAGATATTCTGAGATTTATTCAATTTCTTGACCATTATGAGAATCAGAGTATAGATTGTAATACTTTTCTAGAAAGCAATGATGGAAAAGAATACATTTTGGGAAATGAGGTTGTCTAGTTAAGTTCTAATCAGATTCCTAGGTGTTTGGTTGAGATTGAAGCATTGTTTAGTAGTCAACAAAATGATTCAACAAAATTAAGCAATGCCAGGATTGAGGATTTGGAGGAAATAAATTTAGGATCTGAAAATAGTCCTCAAATTGTTTATATTGGAAAGGGTTTACACTCTCATATAAGGATAAATTTGATCAAACTGTTAAGAAAATATAAATATGTCTTTGCTTGGTCATATGAGGATTTGAAAGCCTATAGAGAGGATCTTTTTCAACATGAAATCCCACTAAAGTTAGATGTGAAACCATTTAGGCAAGAACATAGGCCTATTAAACCCTTGTTGGCTCCTAAGATGCAACAAGAATTGATGAAATTAAAGGATGCTGGGATAACCCAACCCATCAGACACTCAACTTGGGTATCAAATTTGGTACCAGTCAGAAAGAAGAATGGTGATATCAGACTGTGTGTGGATTTCAGAAATTTAAATATTGCTTCATTAAAAGATAATTATTCTTTCCCTTATATGGAAGCAATGTTACACAAAGTGACTACTTGTGAGTTGTTGTCTATGATGGAGGGTTTCTTAGGATATAACCAAGTCTTAGGTAAAGAATCAGAACAGTACAAAACTGCATTTACCACTCCATGGGGAACCTATGTTTATATCAGAATGTCATTTGGACTAATAAATGTAGGAGAAACTTTTCAAAGGGCCATGGATGTTTCTTTTAAGGAATTCATTGATTTATTTATGGTCATTTATCAAGATGATTTAACTGCACATTTTAAGAGAGCTGAGGATCATTGTGATCACTTAGGTAATATTTTCAATAAAGCATTAGAATATGGTGTTTCACTAAATCCCAAGAAATGTCATTTTGCAGTACAAGAGGGAAAGATGCTTGGACACATAGTGTCTAAGGAGGGGTAAGAATAGACCCTGAGAGAGTGGAAGAAATTCAAAAGGTTATTTCTCCAAGGAACCTAAAAGGAGTGCAATCTTTCTTAGGAAAGATTAATTTTGTCAGAAGGTTCATAGAAAACTTTACAGAGATCGTTAAACCTATTGTAAAGTTGTTAAAGAAAGATGTCAAATTTATTTGGAATGAAGAAGCCCAATAGGCATTTGAGAAAATGAAGAAAGCAGTACAAGAGGCTGCATTTTTAAAATCTCCAGATTATACTAAGCCTTTTTCTTTGTTTTTATTTGCATCTTTTCATACAATTGCTGCTATTTTGCTACATAAAGATGAACAAGGATTTGAACATCCAATAGCTTTTTATAGTAAATCCCTACAAGCTGTAGAACTTAATTATGAGATAATGGAGAAGGAGGCTTATGCTTTGGTAAAAGCTGTAAAGTCTTTTAGGCCATATTTGGTCTATGCTCAGATACAAGCATATGTTCCTCACTCAACAGTGAAAGATATTCTTACATAGTCAGAGGTTACTAGTAAGAGATGTAAATGGATAACCAGAATTTAGGAATTTAACCTTGAGATCCATATTAAAATTTGATAAGAGGTTAGGGTTTGGCAAAACTTATGACAGAAGAAAAATTGGATCTAGTACAAATAAATCATATAAAGATACATGATCAAACTGTTACAAGCATAGAAAGGAAACCATTTTATACTAATATTGTGTTTTTCCTCAAAAATGCCAAGTGTTCTGATCATATGACAGAAAATCAGAAAAGAAATCTAAAATTGCAAACTCAAAGATACACTTTAATTCAAGGAAACTTGTATTGGAAGGATAAGAATGGTGTATTGTTGTTATGTCTTGATAAATACCAAGCTAAAAAGGTTTTATGTGAAATACATGTAGAATAATG
Source organism: Thuja plicata (assembly GCA_018584345.1). Lineage (NCBI taxonomy): Eukaryota > Viridiplantae > Streptophyta > Pinopsida > Cupressales > Cupressaceae > Thuja > Thuja plicata. The sequence goes on from MU224596.1 coordinate 3,328,533, forward strand.
TGGAGGTCATTTTTCTGCTAAGACTACTGCCCATAAGATTTTAAGGGTTGGGTACTATTGGCCCAATTTATTCAAAGATACTTATGAATATGTCAGAAAGTGTGAACCTTGTCAAAGGTTCTCAAATAAGCTAAAAATTTTAGGAGCTCTATTGTTAAACCCAGTAAGTACTGAAGCTCCTTTTACTAGGTGGGGGATTGATTTCATTGGTGAATTTCAAGAGAAATCTAGTGGGGGACATAGTTGGATACTTGTAGCCACAGATTATTTTACCAAGTGGATTGAAGCCATCCCTACAAAGAAAGCAACAAGCAGGGTAGTCACTGAATTTCTAATGGAGATTATTATAACCAGATTTGGTGTACCTGCTAAATTAGTAATGGATAATGCCATGAGTTTTAGATCAAAAGAAATGACATATTTCTATGAAAAATATGGGATTAAAATATCATATTCATCCCAATAACATCCACAGGCAAATGGCTAGGCTGAGTCTAGTAATAAAAGTATATTGAAAATACTGAAAAGAACTCTTGAGAAGAATAAAAGGGCATGGAATACTAAATTAAAGCTAGCACTTTGGTCTAATAGAATAATAGTTAAAAAAGCAATTGGAAAGTCTCCATTTGAGCTAGTGTATTGTCTACAGGAAAGAATTCCTATCAACAATTTATTACCAGTATATCAGTTTATACAAGAGGAACATTTAGATGTTTCTGACAATATGCAGAATAGAATGACTCAGTTGGTAGAATTGGATGAAGCAAGAAGAAATAGCCAAAAAGAAAACCTTAAGTTGCAAAAGAAGATGAAATACCTTTTTCACAAGAGAGATACTAAAAGAAAGTTCCAATCTAGTGACCTAGTTCTTCAGTGGAATGCAAGGGCAGAAGATAAAGGAAAACACAAGAAATTTGAGTCTTTATGGCTTGGACCATTTGTTGTCTCACAGAACTTTGGAAAATAGTTTCCCTTTTGTAATAGGTTAGTTGGTTTTCCTCTCAAATTTTGTAGTGGTCTGCAACCAGAGATTCTAGGATCTTTTTCCATAAACTATGTTTAGTCAATCCTACGATAAAGCCACTCTTGGCTGTATTCCTATTTTTTTTATGGTTTGCCCTGAAATTTTATTGTCCTCCTGCCAATTTTTATCCAAAATCAGAAACTCTGTCCCAATTTGAATTATCCCTGTGAAAACCTTGTGTTGTTAGGTCAAAATCCAGATGAGTAGTGAAAAACCCAAAGCCCTAAGCTATATTCTATGTGAAAATGCAAAAAATCCCTAAAAATGTCAATCAAGTTTCTATTCTTGCATTACCTTTTGGAAAGAATTAAGTTATAAAAAGTCATGTGCTTTTTTAATGGTCGCCTAGTCGCTTAATCCTAAAAGCATATTCTATTTCATCATGAGACTTAGCGATTAGCTGTAGTCAGGATGTCTCAAAATGGAAAGGAATATTCTTTGTAAGTCATGATAATTAGTGAAGTCCTTCAGTCGCAAAGTCTCCCAATGAAGAAAACATTATTTGGCGACATTGAGACAAGCGATTAAGTGGCGATGTCACACAGTGTATCCTGCAGTTAGCAAATTATCATGAAACTTAGCGATTCCTTCAGTCGCGAGGTCTCGAGATCAGAACATGGTTAGTAATAAGTTTAAAATCTTCAATCACCATGTCTCCAGTTATAAAGCCAGTTAAGTAAAAGGTTTAGAGACTTGGCAACAAACTGCAAATTGAAATGAAATATATGGTGGTCAGGTTGCCGCTGGTAAAACATGGTAAGTCAACATCTTTTTAGCGATTTGGAGACAAAAAACTAAGATGAGACACGTGTCCATAGTGAATAAAACAAAGTGTATTAGTCGCGTGGTCTCCCAAAAGGAAAAATATCATTTGGCGATTAAGAGACTAAAAGATGTAAAGGTATGTATTTTAATATTTTCGTGTGGTCTCCAAATGATTTAGGATTTCCAAAATATATTTAGTAGCTTAGCGGAGCCGTCAGATGCAGAATAAGATAAGATCAAGGGTAGTCACGAAGTCTCTATCAAATTTTCATAGAGTAAAATTTTCTCGCGACAATGAGATTAGCTTTAGTCACATAGTCTCCGAATTAAAATTAAAATGATGAGATAAAGTTTCATGGGCTATGTCACAAAGTCTCTAAAGAAAATATTAAAGAATAGTTTTATTTAGTGATTGGGTGACTAAGGGTAGTTGCGGGATCTTGTAAAGTGAAAAGAACATTCATTGACTTAGCAATAAGAGCTTAATAGGTGAAAAGTAACCGTGGTCGCGGGGTCTCCAAATAAACTCTGAGTTTGGCAGTACTACTAGCAACTTGGATTCATTTGGTTGCGTGATTGCCAAAAGTTAATCATGGTTAAGATAAGGTGAAGAGAATCATATAGTCACTAGATCTCCAGAAGAAATGAGAGTTAAGAGATAATGCATAGTTGCTTGGTCACCAAATATGAAAAGTGATAATAAGTGGCAATTGCTGACATGACAATATGGAGATTCATCATCTCATAGAATTATAGGAGATTAATTACTGTGAAAAAGGTAGTTGAGATGTCTAGTGAAGAACCAATAATATCAAAACATATCATTTTGTTCAAATTTTATAAGGGTTTTTCTAAAAATGCACTCATATGAATTTTATGTCCTATCACATTCATGAGGTATAGCTAGGAATTCAATTAATACCACAGCATGTGAAACTTGAAGGTGAAATTGATTTATTCTTCAATGATGAGCTAAGTACTTTGGAAAGTTACCATAAAGGGATGATCTCAGGTTTATTTTCATTCATCATACATCCAGACTTTTAGAGCAGAGAATTTGCTAGGTTTTCTGTGTCCAAGAAGGAAGAATTGATGAACTTCAGGGTGATTCTTCAGTTTTCAAAGTTCTTGAATTGTCTTCAGTGCACAAAGAAGAGTAAGGAGTCCTGAGAGAAGATTTGTTCCAATATTAGTGAAAGAGAAGTGGAAAATAGAACAAAATGAGTAAAGCAGTTAGTGTGGCATCTACTAGTGGGAAGAGCGATGAAATAGATGAGGATGCCAAGGGAAAAAGGAACTTCTCTGATGAATTTTTGAAGCTTTTACCTAGGTCTACAAAGAACAAGAGGGAAAATGCAAACATATTGGCAGATGAATACTGTGATATCAGAGATGCCCATACACTAGGTTCTACAAGTTTTTCTCTTTACAATTATTTTTATAATAATGTTGATAAGGCCATACCAATATCAAACCCTTGGACTAGTGGTCTGGCTAGGTTAATTGTTCCTGATGTCTTTGTGTAGTATGATGAATTCTTCAATCGATTGGGAGCAATCTAAAACATAAAAACATTAGCGAGTTAGCACATGTAATCAATTAAAAGACACATGGAAGAGAAAGCAAGCAACAAATAACACCAAATAACATCAGATTGAGCTTAAAATAAGTAAACAATGCACCCTATTTTACTCATTTTGATTTGCTCTTCTTGATAGAATGTAGGTGTTCTCTCTCAAACACACAAATGACATGAATCCCCAAGGCAATGCAACTATGGAATGCAAGATTGGAATCAAAGGAGAAATTCAAGAACTAGTACGGAAAACTAGTCTTAAATCCTTCCTAAAGTTGATGCTCAAATTGATATGCAAGACATGCGATTAAAAGCTATGATGCAAGAACTATGCTATGAAATGAGAAACATGATTCATTTTAACCAAAATGAAACTAACATGTAACATATATGTGATCTAAGCATAAACTAAGAGCATATAGAAACATGAAATCTATAGCTATGAACTTCTAAACGCAAAATAACATGATAACAATGCAATATTGAGAGATGAAAATATGAGAGGAGAAGGCCTCTATTTATAGAGTTTTTGGAGAGAGAAAGAGGCTTGGATGAAGTGGAACCTATGTGGAATCCACATAAGAGCCACATGGGAGACACATAGAATTGAAAATATGGCCAATTTTGAGTCAAAATTGGCATTAATATTGAGTAGCTCAATATTTCAAAAGAGGAGACAAAGTTGTAAGAGGGAATTAAAGAGGAATGGTTGCCCATTTTGGAGAGAATTTCCCTATGTGGGTGAGCATTCCATTAGCCTTAAAAAGGTTAGGAATCACCCATTAAGCATGGTTAAAAGGATAGTTAGGTGGGGAAGTATACTTAGGAAATGAGGTGATGGGAGTAGGGTAGGAATAGGGTA
>MU224596.1:3332840-3345491 GCA_018584345.1 Thuja plicata
ATAAATTTATTAAAAGGGGATTTTGTGGAGGAAAATGTATTTAAATAAAATACATTAGAATAGTATTTAAACTATTGATAAATGAAACTATTTAATTGATTGAATTAAATAGTTAGAGGAATAAGAGAGAAAATAATATTAATAATAATATTAATATTTTTGGATGTCTACATTTTTCCCCTCTTTGATGTGGCATCGCAAGTGACATTTTGTCAAAGACAAGAAAATGAGTTACCCCAGAGGAAGAGGGTTTCTAGGAGTCGTGCTGAAGCAATGACGGTATGGGGTTGTGCCACCTCAAGAAAAGAACACAACGAAGACAATGTTGTGGGATTTTCTCAAAAAAGGATGCAACGGGAGGGGGAAAAGAAAGGAGGGAATAAATAGAAGCCTTCTAAAATGCAATTAAGAATGCAAATGAAAATGAAATTAAATGCAACTAATGAGCATTGGGGATCCATTTGTGTTAAAAATATGGAGAGCACATTTGATTTTGATATTGCAATAGGAGGTGTGCATCAAGTGTTAGAAAACACAAATGACAAGATTCCTTTGCATGGACTAGATGCTCAAGCAAAAGCACACTGCGAAAGACACATGTATTAGTAGTGACCAGTCACAACACACCAAGATAGAGCATACCGAGGCAGTCATGAGTAGGTTTGAACTGACACAACAATATAAAAACAATAAAGAAGGCCTTATGACCAAGCAGTCATTCGGTCCAAAGTTCTTGCCATGAATAAGATTGATGTGATGAAGGATTTGATAAGATGATGCCGAAAGGATGCATCCTGATGGGCAAAGATTGGATTTGATTTGTTTAAAAGAGATTCGCTGGCAAAAGCAGTGAACACGAAGGGAGCAAGAACAGTCGGTCACAAAAATGATTTGGTGCAAAACATTGCGCAGTCACATGAGTCAAAACATTGTTGAAAATTAAGATCTGGAACAATGTGGAAAGAATGAAGTGTTTATTGCATGATTTTTGAGCATATTTGATGTTTTTGGAATGTTGAGAATTTTTTGGATTTTTCACGATTTTTAAATGTTTTTGAGATTTTATGCATATTTAAGTTGTACAATAGGATGATATATACAAAAATATACACGGGGGGGGGAAACAGGGGTGGGAAATTTTTTTTGAGGAAAACGGGGGCTATAAGAGGGGTTGGGGTGGTTAAAGAAGGTCATTTGTGAATAGTGAATAGTACAATCTAAGCTCTAGAGTGAAAAGATGGCTGACGAGAGGATGAAGGGGTAGCTGGTAGAGTGTGTGCATACACATGGGAGGCCCACTGAGCGACCGGTACCGGTGAGTGAGATATTTGAGACCATTCATTTATTGTTAGTGAAGTTATTTAATGCTTTGGGGGGTAGATGGGGCATTAGTGAGGGAAAAATAACATTTTAGACCAGAGACGCCAGTTCTTGAACTAGCGTCTGCGAGGACGCAAATCCCTAGATCGACGTCTTCGCAGACGTCAATCCCAGATCAGTGTATCCGGAGATGACGGTGCTGGACCAACATCTTTGAAGATGCCAGACCCAAACCCACATCTTTTATGATGGCGGTTGCGAGAAAGGACATTGGAGATGCCGATGTAAGAACTGACATTTTTGGCTGAACTGGCGTCTGCGCCCAAAAGGGCAAATGCCAAGATGGAGGGAAATAGGGAGACCCGGAGACCCGGTGGGGGTCGGAGATGGGTCGACATAAGACCTAGGGATAAGATGTCCCACTTTGGGAAGGGTCAGACTAGGAATAGAAGAAAATGTGACTGACATGGTGGATTGTGGAAATTCTTGTAGGAGCAGTTCCCACTGTTGGGATCGCGAGAGCATTGGCCTCCTAACATGGAGTTGGAGTCACAGCTAATAGAGGATGAATGGGGCCTATTAGCTATAGTTGGGTTGGACTATGTGCCCCATTGGCCTCAGCTACAGGCGCACAATGGGATGATGACCACGTTGATCAAGCGGTGGCACAGTGACACAACCACCTTTCACTTGCCTACTGGAGAGGCGACCATTATGTTGGAGGACGTCTGGCGGATTCTACAGATACCTATCCGAGGGGTGATCCCTTGATATTGGTTGGAGGATAGTGATCACTATATGGAGATTATGTTCAGGCAGCCGATGAGGAGTATTCGGACATACCAGACATGGATGCCCTAGTAGCCAGCAGTTGATAGGAGATTGAGGTAGATTGTGCTTTATATTCTAGGACTGATTAGGGGCCTATGTTAGCGGATTTGGAGGGACATGGCTTTGGTATGGGTGCTAGAATAGATACTGGAGGAGGGGACCTGTTATTGATGGGGGTATGTTTTCCTAGGATAGCTATACCATGATCTACACATGGTTGCATACCGCAAGGCACGCAACATGGGTACTGGGGTGACCTTGATGTTAGTATGGGTCTGGGAGCACATTGCAGTGTTTTGACCTATGAGGGTTAGGGAGTCACGACAGCCTGGGGAGCCTTATGCCTAAAGATACAAGCTTCCCCTGAGATACACCTCTGTTAGCCAGACTGGATATTGGCGATGACTTTTAGATGAGGTACAAGTTTTCTGTTGGACCCCATATAGGCTATGCGAGCCATGGGGAGCTATGGACTTGGAAGCATGGGTGGAGGATGGGTTTGAGGACCTTTTATACCTCTCATATGTTCAGACCAATTGCTTTTTACTGGTGAGGACCATCCACCAAATAGAGAGTTATAGGCCATCCAGGGCCATGCGACAATTTGGGCTACAGTAGGGAGTGGTGGCAGAGGATGCCTTACATCCTCATGTTACCAGGGAGGTAGGGACATGGGGGAGGTACATGCATTCTCTCATAGTGAGGGTATCCTTAAGGGATATAGTATGGCTTGAATTTTTAGCATGACCAGATATTACAGATGCAGGGATGACCCCGAAGTACGCAGCATGGTGGGCTACACACACACCAGTGAGAATTACTGACCCAGCTCAAGTGGCTGCTCATCAGAAGCCAATAGGGGACCTGGATGTGGATGACAAGGTAGACATCGGGGATGCCCCAGAGACCTTGGCAGAAGGTCAGAGGAGGAGGCCGCAAAGATAAGTGAGACCTCGCACAAAGGCACAGGTACAGGATCAGGGGCCACAGGGCCCCCCACCAACACAGGCACAAGACTAGCCATAGGTACAAGTGTAGGCATAGGTACAAGAGCAGGAACCACCAGTGCCACCTTAGGTATAGGGGCCACAGGAACCACCCGCAAGGTATGTAGCACAGGAGACCTATGATACTATCATTGCAGAGCGAGATAATCTTCAGATAGAGTGCATGAGACTGTGAGGCTTACTAGACATGGCAGTGGTGTCTTACGCGAGTCTGCATGGAGAGATTGCCTGGTGTACTAGACACTTTATAGGGCTAGGTGGAATTGGGGGAGTTTTTGATGGTGGACCTAACACAGGATGCGGAAGTAATTACAAGTGATGAGTTATAGCAATTATGTACAAAGGTTGCTACCGAGATTTGATTGGATCATGTTACTTGTCTTGATGTGCGTGATATGTGCATTTGCTGATTGATTAGTTCAAGAGGAAAGATACATCCTACAAGAACCAAAAGATGATGATAATCCAAATTTAAGTTGACAATAGGAAGGATACATCCTCAAGACTCATTTCCAAAAAGATAGGACTTACCAAGTTGATTGATCAAATGCGCACTACCAGCAAACTATAGAACCAACGTAGGATCATACAAGGAGCAACTAAAGACATGGGCAATATACAGGAGTGATGGTTAGGGTTTGGGATAGTAAAATGTATGGACAATAATATACAAGATTATGTGTACAAAAGCTCAGAATAGGAGATTGGGAGATCATTGGGGACTAGTGCGTATGATATGCAAACACCTAGGGAATATAGGAAATGCAAAGATTAGTGGAGCTATGGTGCTGGTGATGGAAGGAAATGAGATTTTGATAGATAATGGAATGGTCCATTATGTGTGATGCCTATTTCCAGGTTTTCATCATGCATACTTGTCCAAGGTGCCTGATTGCCAAATTTTCACCACTGGATGAAAGTTTCTCTCTTTATTTTTCTTTTTGATTTCTTTGCATCTTTTTTGATTTTTTTAATTTTTTTTTATATTTCTCAAGTGCCTATTTTCCAAGTTTTCACTGCAACAACCATTTTTTCAGCTTCATTTTTCTTCTTTTTAGAGATTTTTTCAAGACTATTTTTAATTTTTTTGTGTGCTTTCTTCAAGACTTTTTATACTTTTTATGGATTTTCTTAGATAACTAGAATGAACAACCAGCCCTCAGGCATAGAAGTGCCTAAGATGAATGATGTTGATAGTATCATTCAATGGTTCTCCTTCTGGAGTAGAGATTTGATATGCCCAAGAACCAAAGCATGTAGTGACAACATATGGGCCTTGCCAGGTGACTTCAAACTTGCCTTTCTTTTCCCGATCAGTACCCACTTTCTGATTTTCTTTTACCACAAGGTCCCCTACCTAGAACTGGCATGGGTGAACCTTCTTGTTATAGTTCCGCTTGAGTCTATTCTGGTAAACAATCAAGTGATCATAAGCTTGCTGATGCTTTTCATCTAGGAGATCTAGCTATGTGAGTCATGCTACCCGGTAATCTTCATCATCAGTTAGGCCTCTTAGTGATACTCAAAGGGAAGGTAGTTCAACCTCAATTGGTAAGACTGCTTCAGCACCATAGTCTAGGGAGTAGGGAGTAGTGCCAGTAGGAATATGGAAGGAGGTGCGATATGCCCAGAGGGCAGGATTGATCTGGGGATGCCAGTTACGACTAGTATCATTGACAAATTTCTTGAGGATTTTAAGGATGGTTTTATTAGTTGCCTCAGCTTGGCCGTTACCTTATGGGAAATATGGACTAGAGAAACGGTGATGGATATGGAGGCAAGCACAGAGATCACTAATGTGTTGATTTTCAAATGGTGTGTTGTGATCTGTGAAGAAGGTGGAGGGTATGCCAAAGAGGAAAATGATGTGATAGAGGATGAATTTGGATATCTAGACACCAGTAGTGAGTGTGAGCGGAATTTCTTTGACCCACTTTGTAAAGTACTCTATAGCTGTGATTATGTACTTGTGGCTTTAAGAGGAGAGGGGAGTAATTTTACCAACGAGGTCAAAACCCCAACAAGAGAAGGGCGAAGCAGGCACAATAGGTTTGAGGTCCTGAGTAGGAGCATAAATCAAATTAGCATGCTATTGACAAGGTAGGCACTTTTTTAAGAACTCACAAGCATCATGTTCCATTGTAGGCTAATAGTACCCTATGCATAGAAGTTGCTTGGCTAGAACCATGCCACTCATGTGGGAACCATAGATTCCATCATGTACCTCTTGTAAAGCCTAGGCGGCTTCATTTTCATCTAGACATCTAGAGAGCACGTTGTGATAACCTCGATGATAAAGGGTATTGGCTACGAGAGTGTAACAGGGTGCTCTACAAATAAATTTTTGGCATTGGTTTGCAATGAGATGAGGAGATATGATACCATTTTGTAGGTAAGAAAAGATATCATGGTACCATGAGGACTAGGGACCAACCAAGACACATACATGATTTGATTCATTGTTCTCATAAGCAGGAGCATGTAGTTTCTCAACTAAGAATTTGTATTGCGTAGAATCATGGGGAATCTCAAGAAGGGAGCCAATTGTGGCCATTGCATCAGAATCTTTGTTCTGTAAATGTGATACTTGTGTTATCTGTACGTGGAGGAAGTGTTCTTTCAGCTTGTCAACTATCTACTTATATGACATCAATTTTTCATCTTTGGTTTGATACTCATCCAAGACTTGTTTGATGATGAGTTGGGAGTCACCAAAGACCTGGATATCTGTGATGTTCCATTCTATGGCCATGCAAAGTCCTATAATTAGTGCTTCATATTTTGCAATGTTGTTTGTGCAGGAAAATCCCAATTTGAATGACATGGGGATGTAGTCACCTTGAGGTGAGACAAAAAGTATTCCTGCCCCTGTGCCATGAGCTGTGTAGGACCAATCAAAGTAGAGTTGCCATGTTGGTTTTTCTTCTATCATGTACAAATGCTCATTTGGAAATTCTATGACCAGAGGATATGCGTCTACCAATGGTGCTTTGTCTATCTGATCGACAATGACTTGCCCTTTAATGGCTTTTCTGTCAACATATTGAATATCAAATTTTCTTAGCAACATAACCCATTTTGCCATTCGACCTGTAAGTGTAGTCCTGGAGAGTAGGTACTTGAGAGGATCCACCATTGAAATGAGCTTGTTTGTGTGACTAAGCATGTAGTGGCAAAGTTTTTGAGTGGTGAAGACCACTGCCAGACATGCTTTTTCCATAGGAGAATAATTGAGCTCATAACCCACTAAGGTTAGACTGGTATAATAAATAGCTCTTTCTTTGCCTTCGTCATTCAATTTAGCAAGGAGTGCCCCCAGTGTTGTATTAGTAGAAAAAATGTATAGGATGAGTGGTCGATCAGGTACAGGTGGTACCAAGATGGGTGGATTAGCCAAGTATTCTTTGATTTTGTTGAAACTCTTCTGACACTTAGGATCCCACTTGAATGTGTTATCTTTTCGCATGAGATGAGTGTTTGGAACTTGTCTGCTAGTTGAGAAATGAAATGGCACACAGATTGTAGCTTTCCTTGGAGGCTACATAGCTATTAGAGTGTTTTTGGTTGAGGCATCTCTATGATAGCTTGTACTTTCTTTGGATCAATTTCAATTCCTCATCTGGATACAATAAACCCTAGGAGTTTCTGTAATGTGACTCCAAAGACACATTTATTAGGGTTGAGCATTAAGCAGTAGTGTCCAATTCTGTCAAAGATGCATTCCAGAACATCTAGGTGATCTTCCCTTTTTAGTGATTTTTCCAAGATATCATCGACATAGTCTTCAAGGATCTTTTGAATCATGTCGTGAAAAATGACAGTCATTTCTCTTTGATAGGTTGCCCCCGCACTCTTTAAGCCAAAAGGCATCATGTTATAGCAGAAGGTGCCCCAAGGGGTTGTTAATGCTATCTTATGCTGATCATCTTCTGCAATGTGGATCTGATTATATCCAGAAATGCCATCCATGAGTGACAACATCTCATGTCCTGCTGTGAGATCCACAATCATGTCTATGTTTGGCAAGGGGAAATCGTCCTTGGGACATGCCTTATTGAGATATCTAAAATTTGTACATATCCTGATTGATTTATCAGGCTTCGAGATGGGCACCATATTAGAAATCCAGTCAGAATAGTCAATGGGGCGGATGATCTCGGCATGGAGTAATTTTTCTAGCTCCGCTTTGAAAACTAGTGCCACTTTAGGGTGCATCTTTCTAAGCTTTTTCTTGACAGGTTTGATGTTTGGGTCCACTGCTAGATGGTGAACCACCAAGTTGGGATCCAACCCCAGCATGTGGGAGTAAGACCATGTGAATTTGTTGATGGATTCCTTTAATAAAGTGACAAGATCACTTTCTTCTGCTTCAGTCAGAGATGCTTCTATGTATGTGATGGCAGGATTTTCTTTGGTACCCAGGTTTACAGGTTTTTCTTCTTCAGTGAGAATTGATGACTATTCAGGCCTATAATCTCAGATTAGATGAAGAGGAGAATCTTCATCCTCTGGCACCTCAGAGAGGTTTTCACCAGGGGATATGCCCTTTGTTTTTACTTTTTTATGATCAGATAGTGCCCCAGAGGGGTTTTTGCTAGAGGATCAATTTTTCTCTTTTTTATTTTTGTTTTCTATGTCATTTTTGCGGCTAAAGTTCTCCTCTTCTCCAAAGTATGCCTTTGGGTCTAGTTTGTAGACATATGTTGAGTATTGCCCCCAGTCACTGCTTTTCTCAATTACTCTTATAAATCTTAGGAGTGCATCCTCACTTTGGAACTCATCAACATGTACGATACTTGGTTGGTCTCAGTCTATGAGTTCAGGATAGCGGAGGGGAAAGTCAATGAAGAGGATGGAAATTTGTTGTAAGAAAACATTTCCTAGGAAGGTTTCATCATCGAAAACATCATCATAAGCTCTCACAACTTTCTCTTCCAGGATATCTTTGATTTCAACAATTTCACCTAGGGATGGACAAGAGAAATATTTGATGAACTCGTTGGTGCCTCCATTCATGTCAGAGCCCATGCCAAGGCCTAGGTTCTTTTCTAGTCAGGTAGGTACAATAGGATCTTTCATTCCTTACTCTTCATAACCAAGGCCACCTCCTTGGTAATTCCATTTTTCTATCACCAGTTTGTGCGTTTTGGGGTATTTATCTTTGAAGTAATTGAGGCAACTTGTGTCCTTGGGTGGTGGATCATTATATAGCCATTGGTTGATGTTTGGTGCCATTTCTAGGCCAGTCAAAGTACCTTTTGATATAAAAGTGGTAGAACCAAATTGTAGTGCCTTAGTTGTCTCTGATTCTATTTTTCTTAGATTAGGTGGGTAGCCTTGAGTGTGAGGATCAATTGGCAGTGCTTCAACTGTGAAGGCATTAGATAAAGTGTACTCACCACAACCTTTTTTGTTGATCTTGACCATGGACAAGGTGGACGAGAGGATTGTTTCTAGGTATGAATGGGTTTGAGATGAGTTGGCAATAGAGGTGCCAATATCAATCCTGGGACAATGATTGGAATGTGGAAAGGATGTCTCTAATGCATTGCAGTATGTGAAGGGCTTGGGATTTGCGTGGATGGTGATATCAGTGTCTTTATATAGGAATTTGATGCACTAATGGTAGGTGGATGGGATGGATTGCATAGAATGAATCCATGGGCATCAGAGGAGGATGTTGAAGGGAAGGTCAAGATCAAAAACATGACATAATGTATCCTAAATAACTGGGCCCAATTGAATGGGAAATGATATGGTTCCTTCAAAAGTACATTCCAAATTATCATATACTTTTACTGTGATGACATCATTTGTTATAACATCCTCAGTGCAACCCAACTATTTTATGAATTTTAGAGTATACAAATTTAGGGTCGATCCATTATCTATCATGATCCATTTGATGGAAAAATCTTTAACCATGACAGTGATACAGAGTGGGAGATTATGATCAATTTCTTTGGAGGGTATGTCTGTTGGTCTAAAGGAGACCCCACAAGTTGCAGATAGGTGTTCAACAAGGTTTTGGAATTCAGTGAGGTTGATGTTGCTGGGAACATGGGATTCTTTCAAGGCTTTATTGAGGATCTCTTGATAAGTAGGTGATGTGCGGAGAAGATCCAGGATGGAAATTTGGGCTGGGGTATTCCCTAGGTGTTCCAAAATGTTGTATAGGGTCCCAGTAGATGGGATAGGACTGGCACCTGCAACTATTATCCTACCTCTATGAGTGATGATTGCGCATTGTTATCGGCACCCTTGACATGGATGACATTGATGGAGGACTGGACTTGGGATATGCAGCCGGTGAGATTATCGTAGTTGATATATGCATTGGTATAATCTTTTCTATTGGTGTTTTCTACTTGTTTACCCTTTTACTAATCAAAGGAATGAGTAGGATTGCCTGGACCTATACCGAAAGTGTGTTTAGGGAATGCATTTTGATAAATTTTAAGGCCTGTGTTTGGCGATGATTGGGCAAGAGAATCCACTTTGATCTCCTTGCGGTCAATGAGATCCTGGATATAGTGTTTCAGCTTCATGCATTTGAGCATGGTGTGTCCCTTAACATGGTGGTATTCATAGTATTCATTGTCTTTATACCAAGCTGGCTTAGGATTTGAGTCATCAAATGGCTGAGTTTTAGGATACACTACTTGGTTAGCTTGGACCAGCTTGTAGAAGATGATGTCTATAGGTTCACCCAAATGAGTAAATGTGCATTGCAGTGTATTCAAAGTGTGAGGTCTTTGTTGTCTATGTAGGATTGATATAGCATTTGTCTGATTCATAGGACCTTGGTAGTTGTGTTGATATGATGTCCTAGGAGGAGGATAGATAGGCGCACCTTGAGGGTGCATGTTTTTCTGATATATTGGCTGGGAATATATGGGATTGGGCTGTTGATACATAGGAAGAGGTTGAGGGTACATTGGTGGTGCTTGTTGATAAGTCTAGGTAGGTGCATTACAACTAGCTACCACAACTTGAACGTGTTTGGTGTTAGTGGCTCCATCTATTACCACATTTTTATTCTTGTTCTAGTATCATGATCGATCATTGTTATGTTTATCAAGCTGGGATTATTTGTAGTGCTTAGTGGTACCTTCTTCTACGAGACCTCATTCAAGGTCCATACCCTTGATTCTGATATCGTGATAAGTTTGTATATAGTTCATGCGCATGTGATAGGAAAGCTTAGGATGAATGTTGTTAATGAAGATTTTGATAAGATGTTGCTCTGGGGGTTGGTAAGATAACCTTTTAGTAATCCCTTGCCAGCGTAGAAGATAATTAGCTAGGCTTTCTCCCCCCTTTTGTTTGGAATTGCATAATTCAAGGAGTGAGAGTTCATTTTTGACATTATGTGCATATTGGGTGACAAACATTTTAGATAATTTTGTGAAAGTAGAGACTGTGTCATAAGGGATTTTGTAGAACCATTCAAGAATGGTTCCTCCTAAGATTTTGGGAAATAGTCTCATGAGGAATTTATCACTATAGGCCACTTCTTGATAGGCCATGTAGAATTCTTCCACGTGACTCATAGGATCACCCTTCCCCTGATATTTATCAAATTTTGGGGTCTCAAAGTGCTTGGGGAAGGGTATAGCAGTGATGGATCAGTCAAATAGATAAGGACAAACTTCCTCAAACTTGAATGTTTTAGCTTCTATCCCAGCTTTTAGCTCCTTGAGAGCATTCTTCATTTCCTCCCATTCATGATTGGTTTGCGGGGGACGATTGTTGATCATGATTGCAGTATTTCCTTGAACCTGATATGGATTGAATGGAAAAAATGGAGGATTATTTGGGGGATATTGTGGTGTTTGGTATGATGGTTGTTGGTCAACATATATAGGTTATTGTGGTGGAAGCTATGGTTGAGGGGAATATTGCAGTGGAGGAGGTGGTGGCGTTTGATAAGATTGTTGCAACTGTTGGAAATATGCTTGTATTTGTTGCGGTGTTGGATAGGTAGGATGAACCTATTGTGCACCTGTATAAGATGGAGGATAATTGTTTTGCAGTGGGATGCCCCCATTGAGAACTTGTTGTGGAGGAAGAATTGTTTGTGATGCAGCGGAAGATGGCATGGCTATGTAATTGGCAAAATGAGTTTGTTGTTGTTGCATGTGTTGGTTAAAAGGATTAGAAAACTATTGTAGTGGTTTTTCCATGAGGGGATTTGCCCCTTGCGCTTGTGGTTGTGGCTGCTGTGTAGTCTGGATAGTGGGTTGTGCAGCTGCGAAGGTGTTGATTGGTTATTTTTGCACTTGACATGTGAATGGATTGGTGATTTGTTGCTATTGGATAGGTTGTTGTTGTTTCTATTGGATAGGTTGTTGTTGGATAGTTTGTTGTTGCTATTGCTATTGGATAGGTTCTTGTTGGATAGGTTTTTGTTTTTTCTATTGGATAGGTTGCTTTGGATAGGTTGCTGTTGCTGTTCCTATTGGATAGGTTATTGTTGGATAGGTTGTTGTTGTTGCTGTTGGATAGGTTGTTGTTGGATAGGTTGTTGTTGCTATTGTTGTTGGATAGGTTGATGTTGTTGATGGATAGGTTGGGTGGAAATTTGGGGTACGGCGAAGGGATTCATGGATGGTTGCAGTATACGGGGATTTGGGTTGAACAACATGTGAGGTAGGACTGTTGGCATTCATTGTTATTGCATTTTTGGTGGAGCGAGAAAAGTAGACCCTTAGGGAAATAAGGGTTGATTAGAGGCATTGGTAGGTGGCATGCCTATGGTGAAGAAAGGAGGAATAGGCATGGAGACTTGGGTGCTTTGATGCTATGAACTGGTTGTAACACTTTGAACAGGTTGAGTAGGAATGGGTGGAATAGTGGTTTGATGTGTGCTGACTGGTGGTGGTGGAAAGTTTGCAATGAATGTTGGGATTACTTGCAAAAGGGGAGTGACTGTGGCTTGCAGAGGTGCTTGCATAGTGATAGGGGGTATTGTTTGTGCTACTGATGTGGCATCAGGAGGCAGGGCTCCTAAGGTAGGTGTGGGTGTTGTGTTCATGGTGAAAGGTTGAATGGAGGGGTGAACTACTTGCGCGAGAAGAGTTCCCACTTGTAAGGCCCATTGAAGTGGATCAAAAAATTCATTTCTAGTGGGATAAGGAAATTTCCCTAGAAGTGCCATAGGTCATGTGACAAGTGTGGGTATAATCCAAGGTGGAAGTTGAAGTCCTTGTTGTTGGATGTCCAAGAGTACCTGGTTGTTGTTGTGTCCACTCATGGCATTTACCATGTGGACAAGCGCTGGATGGTTGATAAATGTTTCCATGGTACTTAGAGTGGGAGTTTAATTAGTGTCTACCCAGATATGTCAATTTGATCATTGGGCTAAGGTGCATAAGTAACCATGATGTTGGTATTGTCAGTCATAGGATTAGATGAGCTAGCGGCAAGATTAGGATCCATGTTCTTCCTCTTCTTAGTGGCTCGTGTGATAGGTGGCATGAAATGACTATCC
>MU224596.1:3350422-3365750 GCA_018584345.1 Thuja plicata
GGGGGCTATAAGAGAGGCTGGGGTGGTTAAAGAAGGTCATTTGTGAATAGTGAATAGTAAAATCTGAGCTCTAGAGTGAAAAGATGGCTAACGAGAGGATGAAGGGGCAGCTAGGAGAGTGTGTGCGTACACATGGGAGGCCCACCGAGTGACCGGTACCGGTGAGTGAGCTATTCGAGACCATTCATTTATTTCTAGTGAAGTTATTTAATACTTTGGGGAGGTAGATGGGGCATTAATGAGGGGAAAATCAAATTTTAGACTGAAAACGCCGGTTCTTGAACTAGCATCTGTGAGGACACCGATCCCTGGATCGACATCTTCATAGATGTTGATCCCCGAATCAGCGTCTCTAGAGACAATGGTGCCGGACTGACATCTTTGAAGATGCCGGACCTAGGCCCGCGTCTTCCAAGATGATGGTCTACGGGAAAGGACATTGGAGACACCGATGTATGAACTGACATTTCTGACTGAACCAGCGTCTATGCCCAAAAGGGAAAGTGCCAAGATGGAGGGAAATGAGGAGACCTGACGGGCGCCGGGGATGGTTCGACATAAGACCTAGGGACAAGATGCCCCAATTTGGGAAGGGTTAGACTAGGACTAGAAGAAAAGGTGACTGACATGGTGGATTGTGGAAATTCTTGCAGGAGTAGTTCCCACCATTGGGATCACGAAAGCATTAGCCTCCTACCATGGAGTTGGAGTCGCAGCTGATGGAGGATGACTAGGGCCTATTAGCTATAGTTGGGTTGGACTATCTCCATTGAATTTTCCATGTCAAAAGATATATTTCTACCAAGTTGTTCCCCTACTTGAATTGCATCTTCTTGAACTTTAACAAGTTCATCTTCATTACGTCT
The DNA here is from genome assembly GCA_018584345.1 of Thuja plicata. NCBI lineage: Eukaryota > Viridiplantae > Streptophyta > Pinopsida > Cupressales > Cupressaceae > Thuja > Thuja plicata. Next base: position 3,351,289 of record MU224596.1, read on the forward strand.
TGTATGACCTTTCATTTTTTCATCCCTTATTTGATCATATTTTCTTGTTATGTTCCTTATATTTCCCATTGCACAAATTGTTCAAATTGAGAGCTTCAATTCAAGTACATACACAAAACCATATACTCTTGATAAAAAGATTAAAAAAAAAATATATTGATAAATTCATAATTTAATATTAAACATTGCTTTAATTAAAAACACAAAATATCTCAAAAAACTAAAATAAGAAATAAAATTGCAAAAAATACAAACCTCCTTGATAATCTTAATTCTTAGTTTCCCTTTAATGCAAAAATACCCCTTTATAACTATTTAAAAAATGTATTTATTAAAAAAGTATTTTTTAAGTAGCAATAATTGACAATTATATTTTTTAATTTAAAAAATGCATTATCTATGAGCTTTGAGGTCATGGTCATCTACATGACCATGTTTGGTCGGGCTTAATTTCGGCCAAACCAATTTTTGTCAGAACTATTTTGGCTGAAAGTACCTATGTGGCATCCCATGTGGCAGCCAAATAATCGAAAAATGGAAAATTAATAAACATGTCAGTTTGGGAGCTTAATTATCCATCAAAACTCGACTTGTTTTAAAATCTAAAAATACACTTTTGTAGAACTCAGAGTATATATTATGGTCATATAATTTTTATAGTTTTTTTATTATATATAATATACTATAAGTTGAAAAACATTGAAGTATATATTTTAACATTTAAGAACACGCTTGTTTAAAAAAAGAAAAAAATAGCAAATCATGTCGGAAAAAATTTAAAATTTATATTTAACAATAGAGGAGAGAGCCCTCTTCACTTGAATACATAATTTTTTTCCTATATGGTGTAGATTTGCTAGGGAAAATTAGGCAGGAGAAAGAAACTATTAATTTCGGGTAACTCCAACTTTGAATAGTTATAACAGACAAAATATATACCGAAAACCAATCTTTTTTTTTTTTTGCACTAGCTATACATGTCATCTAAATCATATTCCAAAGTCACAGGAAAAAACTATTATTTGCATATATTTTTTGGTGGGATCTATACCCTAGATTTTCAACATTTTTCAACAATTAAAAAATAGACTTCAAATTTTTTTTTAAAAATGTGTATTATTATTCAAAATTTTAAAAAAAATTATAGGCATAAACTACATCTTATTTTTTCACATTTCATTAGTTTACATCACTTTCAAATTCTAAACACAAATGTCGCGTTTATGTCATTAAAGTTTAACAATTTTGCATGTTATGGACCTTTTCCTTTATAGAACTGTGACACAGGTTTATAATTTTACCCATAGGTAAAGAATGAGGACCACAACAATCCCTTAGGTTTGTAGAAGCTAATGATCCATAACAAAGGAATACTACCAGAAACACATAACTACTAACTAAGAACGAACTAAAAGGAAAATATTTTTGGGTGATGCAAGATTGCCAATGACCCAAGGATGCTCCTACATCATACAACCTTGGTGAGTAGATAATGTTTGATAACATAAAATTATGAACATTTTTCAGGATGAGGGACATAAATCCAATGCTCATTCTTGATCCAAACATCCTCTGTATCTGCAACATTCTTCCTTTACACTTCTACTTCATCTTCTATCTGATCAGTCAACTTACTCTACTCTATATTCCCCTTCTCTATTGTAACAAAATTTCTTTTCCAGTCATGAATAGCTTCCCTATCAAATTGTCAAGGTTTGACCAATAAAAAATTATAAGTACTCATGGATACCACATCACACAATACCTCATTGCTATATGGTCCAATGCTAAGTGTACCAAACATGTCTCTTTTACCTCCACCTTGTGAGAATATGAAAAACAACTTATCCCATGAGGACAAGGATTTTTATGCCTCTTTAAACAAAGCTTCTACACTATCTCTTTTTATACCAGATTATCAATATTACCAACATCCATGACACTTTACAACATTTACATCCTGATTTTCAAATAGTCCTAAACAAACTGTTCTTTTGTAAAGGTTCAACTTCTTTCCTACTCAACATGACTCTCCTAAGCATAAGAGACTCTCATATATTAGCTTCTTCCATATATTTCCACAATTTCATCAGTAGCTTTCACCTCATGTGCCACAAGATTCTGTCTACCCAAATTATTATTAAATCATATTGAAGACTAAAAATATCTATATCCTATACCACCTCAGTTGAAACAAGTTCCTTTGAATTCGTTTCCACCATTCCTCCTATGTATCTTCTAATCGGGTTCTATTTCAAGGGTTTTCTTTTCCTTACCATTGTTACTTAATTTATTTTCCTTTCCTTTAGTGTTACTCTGTCTTCTCTTCAAGTTATCTTCTACCCTTAATGCATACTAATAATCATCCTATACTGAAGTAATACTAAACATACTTAGCTCATCTTGAATAATAAATCTTCGACCATTAACATATCTAGCCACCTTCTTCTTAGATAACTCTCATTGTCAAGATCTGATAGTCATCTTATAGAACTCTTTAGTGTATTCATTCACACTCATGTCCTTCTGCTTCAACTTTTTCACTTTCTTAAACAACTCTAATTCATAATCCTCAGGGATAAATTTATCCATTTATCTAGAAACCATCACATTCCATCTAGTGATTTTCATTCAACCATGTTCCTCTCTATCTTTTGAAAACCCTTTCCACCACTAGGAAACATGATGCTTCAACTTAGTTTGTGCTAACCTAACCCTCTATTGACCTCTCATATCTTAAAGCTTAAATTAATCTTCTAGTTCACCAATCCAATCTATCAAATCCTCAGGATGCAATGAACTAGTGAAAGTAGAAACATGCATTCTATGAATCCTACTTGCTTGTGTCATATCCCTTAACAATATTTCCTCATCTATAAGGATCTCAACATCTATAGTCTTGATATATTAATCAAATTCCTCATATTCCCCTTCAGTCCCAGGATTCCTTCTCAATCCAGTGAAGACATTTTAGATATCATCCCTAATCTCATTTCTAAATTCCTCCATCATTTTTTCCAGTCTTCTAGGGTTTATCCTTCACAGAAGTATCTTTCTAATCTTCAGGTTGAAATTCTTCATCTTTGACGATCTGGTTACAAGATGTTAATTTCCTCTCACTTGATGATCTATCAGACACACATGAAACTGTACCCAACTATGTGATCTGTTCACCATTGATATGCCTTAAATAGTTTAAACAAAGTTCTCAACAAACAATAATTTCCACAATGATCCCCTTTCACAAGTCCTCTAGAATTGTGAGTCATATCAACACTTTGCCACCTCAGAACAAACACAACTAGAGATTCACGCGCTTAGGAACTTGATCTTATAACAAAGGAACATCAAAATTTCTTTGATACCACTTTATGCACTCATGGTGAGAGTTTACCCAATGGAGGTCCAACCATGCAACAAGAGTCAACACACCAGAATCAACAACCTAAGAAACATGAATAGACAATCAATATGCCATAATAGATGTTTGGATTATCATAGAATCAATTATTTACATCACACTGGCCTGCAAGATGCATCTTCCAGAATTTTGACATACATGCTCGATTAGAAAAAAAAATCTATGCCTAACCCTAATGCTAACCTCTTACAAGTGTGGTTGTCTTTGCACCAAAAGGTCAACCTATTAATGTCTAATACAACCATTATACTTATATAATCCACTAGAGGCTGTTATACCATGTCACAAATCCTATGGGAAGCACTAACCATTTTTCCAACAATCCCACCCTCAGCATTTCCACGGGCATTCAAACCTGTGACCAAGCTCTGATACCACAGGTTACAAGTGTGGTTGTTGTTGGACCAACAGATTGACCTATCAATCCTAGATAAAACCACTAGAAATATAGAATCCACAAGAGTCTATTAGACCCTATCATGAATCTTGAGGGGATTTCTAACCATTTTACCAACATAACCATCCAAGGTTATCTCCTGAGAAATGCACCTAAACAAAGATCAATAGATAGATCCGTCACAACTCATAAGTCATCCATATCAATTACATTTTCCAAGAGAAAATAAAACATAATAAAAATATATAGGCCAGACCCAAATCATAAATATCTCAATGCAAAGATGAAGAAATGATGTGTGGTCCAAGAGAGACGTCGGCCAAAGATCCAAGAACATTGAGACATGAGTAAAAAAGCTTCTCCGATCGGGAAAATACTTCACGAGATGGGAAAACCTCAATTGACCATTAGAGCATGAAGAACACAAAGAACTGACCATGAATCTTTAATATTTCCATAAAAATTATCTAAAGAGGTGTGAACCTTGACATACGTAAAGCATGATGTCTAGATCAAACCCTCAGGTTTGCAGCAGCTAACGATCCAAAACTAAGGAACATTGTCAAAAACACAAAAATTCTAACTAAGAACAAATATGAAGGGAAATAGCTTTGGGTGATGAAAGATTTTCAATGAACCAAGGATGCTCTTGCATAAAAAACTAGAAGCATTCAAAACTAAATTGGGTTTTTATCCTGATATTTGAAACTAACCAAACATAATTTTTTGGTACCTGGAAGAGTGTGAGACAATTTTCCATTGGGGGTTTCCCACATAGGGAATCCTATCAATTAAATATTAAATATGTTTCACATATATCTTATGTCTTTTGTATTTATTTTGATTTGGTCTAGTGGCGAAGAACTTGTGAACTTAAAAGAGGGGTCAAAATTTCAAATTGCATAGGGTTTAAGGTATATACACCTAATTTGTAGCAGAGTTAGGTGCCTCATACAAAGAGTATGGGGAGTCCCATATGCAATTAACAAGTTTCAGATTTTGTTTCAAATAATTACCTGCTGGCTGCCCCAATTTTGTATTCATCCCACAATACTGGTCACATTCCTTTTGAAGCTAAAATATAGACAATATATGGTAGTATAAACATGAATGAAACATTACAGATAGAGTCTCAAATTCTTCAAGAATAATATTCAAATGTTATTGATCCCATGGAATTTGTTCAATCCTTGAATGATAATAAGACAAGATTAGTTTTTAACAAGGAAGACATGATATTAATAGAAATACAGTGGCAACCCCATTAAAAAATTAATTCAAACTGAATGTTTGAGGATTTGGATATCAAGGAGATGTTGCATTTTTTATGAAATGGACAAAACATAAAGAATGTTGATCATGAATATATATGTGTTAAATGTTAGATTATAGTGTTGTTTTCTCATCTTGTGTATCTTCATCTCATGATATATCTCATAGTCCTCACTGGCCTAGTGATCATAATAGTTGTTATGAATTATTAACTGAATCATTCGCATAGTATAAATATGATGGCAATTTAAATCTTGTCGATGAAGATAAAGTTAGTGAAAGCACATACAATAGAAGTGGTGCAGAAGCACCCATAGGTTGTATAGGGAAATATATTTTGTTTAAGTTGTGTATGTGCCTTATGGAATTTTGTGTTTAATGAAGTTCATGTTGTACACAAAATAGGTGCGATAGGGTTTTGCTCAATTAAGTCTTAGGACTTTTGCAAAGTACAATTAGGGCTAAGAAGTTGTACAGTCTTCTAGTTGGAATACGTGTGGTGATGATGCCATCACGAGGTCAATAGGGTAAAATTTGGGTTAGAATCATGTTTTGGTCAAACTCATAGTTTTTGGGAATATTTGATGAGCATTGAAAATCATTTGACTAGTTTTGCAAGAAATGGTCTAACGTTGCAAAAGTTGAATTTTGCAACTTTGCAACTTTCGAAATGTTGCTCGGACAACATTGTAAGGTTTGGAAAAATTGACCAAGAAGTTCCTTTAGGGGGGAATAACTACTTTACCACCCTATTCATGACATTCCTTGACCTTGTAGAAAATTTGGATGCCCATTTTATGAACTGAGTTTTTGAAAGAAATGAAGAACGTGTGATTTTGTTTGTAATTTTCAAGTTTTGGATTACAGTAGTGCTTGAATGGATTATATTTTGAACTGTAACTCATGCATGTTATAGGAAAGATGATTAATTGATTCTGTGTGGCACTAATTAGGATTTTTGTTCAGTTTGAATTTCATATTGTAAATATTTTGGTTTCTTCACTATCACTATTCTTATCCATGTAGTTTGTACAGATGGGGTTCTAGCTCATTTTCCCATCGTGCATTTTATAGAGCCCTTTAGGAATGGTTACTAGAATCCATGTGTATATATATGGAAGGATTTGGGGCACTCAAAATTAGAGGAGGTATTTTTTATTTCTTTCTCTAGGTGAGCCAATGGTGAGCCTGACTAGGGAAGAGTAAGTTTCAGAGAGCACAACTTACAAAGGTGGATAGATGGAAGAAAAATTCATTTTGGAATTAAAATATATGATTCTTGAAAATATTTGGTGAATAGGGAGAGGTCACACAAATCCATTTTTTAATTTTAAAATTACTAAGTTGTAGAGGGGCTAGAGAAAGCCTTAAAAGCCTTCATTTCACTCATTTTGAGTTACGGCACTGTACGGCTGGTGGTGACCCCAAGACCCCAAAAATCCTTGAGGGGTAGGAATATGAACCAAAAAGCCCAAGAAAAAATTTAGGGTTTCTTTGGAAGGATTAGGGGAGTAAATCTGTGATTCCTCAGAGAATGAGACCTAATTGGACTAGTATCCATTTAGGCCTAATTGTGAAGTTTGGTGAAATTGACTTGTTAGTGGAACTAGGTGGAACTCCTAACACCCCTAGTTGGTTGTATTGAAGTCTCTAAAGACACCTCAACACCTTTGCAATACCATTTCTATAATTTGGAGGTTAGGATCCTTTAGGTGGTTTAAGGGCTAATGGCTAGTGAAGCAAGAATGCATCAAGTTTAGACTTGATAGAGTAAAATTTCATGATAGTTGGGTTGGCTATATATACGATGGGATCCTAAGCAAGAAAAGATGCCATAGGTGCAAAGTAGTGTGGTGTAGATACCCTAAATGTCTTTCAAGAAGAACAATAGCATGAATTAGTGAATGATTCATCCAACCTCCCTATTAGATTGGTATCAGAGCCCCAAAAGATTTTGGATTGTTAGTGGATGTCAAATTGTGAGTCTAGTGGGTCCACAATCATGTGACTAATGTGGAATTGCACAAGAAGGGCGATGATTAGGAAGTAGACAATAAGCTATTAAAGGAAAGAATAGATCAACTTGAACAAGCATTAAATGAAGTCCAAACAAATACTGAGGAAGTAATTGTAAGATTGGAAGGGAAAGAACCTAAGGGTAACAAGGATGGGGAGGAAGAAAAGACCCCTGAACCTAACCCTGTATTGCAAGAAGATCATTTCTTGAAGACATTAAAGGCTATGAGTGGGAAGGCACTAGAAGGAATACCACTATTCAGTGGAGAATTGGAGGCAATTCTAGTCATGGACTAGATTAAAGGCATGGAAAATCACTTTGAATGTGACGGAGTCATAGAAGCTCAGAAATTCAAAGTGGAAAAGTCAAGACTTAGAGGTTCTGCATTGACATGGTGGAATTTCATTCAGACAGAGGGATAAAAAGAAGGCAAGAAACCAATTTCAACATGGAAAGGGATGAATGTCAAAGTGAAGGAAGAATACATGCCAGATGATTATGAAATCCAATTACACAAGAAGAGGCAAAGCTTAAGATATAAGGATCTTGATGTCAATTGCTACACTGAGGAATTTTACAAGCTATGAATGAAATAAATGTTTCTGAGGATGAAAGACTTAAGATAGATAGATACCTTAATGGTTTTAAATAGAGTATACAAGAAGAGATGACTCCTCTCAGTCACAAAATAATACACCAATATTATCAATTCGCCATAAAGATTGAAGAAAAGGGTAGAAGAAATCAAGATCATAATTCTGAGAATAGAAGAAGAGGAAGAGATCAAAGAGCACATAGAGGAGGATACCAAGGTAGAGGGACTAGTCAAAGAATCCAAGGAGAGTCTAAAATTGAAGAACATGGCAATGAAACCACTCCTAGACGAGGCTATGGAAGAGGTAGAGGAACTCAAGGGGGTTCTAAGAGAGGAAGAGGAGCAGGTAGAGGTAATTCCTACTCTATTAGTATGAAGTTCTATAATTGTGGACAAATGGGTCATCCTGCTTATAGGTTCCCTAAGAAAGCATCTTCTTCTAACATAGAGAAGATAATACCATATGCTCAAGAAGACACATTAAGTGTCAAGTCAATAGAGATTAGTCATATTGAGTTAGAAATTGGGGAGAACTTTATGTTTAGAAGGGTTCTAATCAGACAACCATCAATGAGACAAAACAAAGAAGAGCCATATTCAGAGTAAGATGCAAAATACTTGGAAAAGTATGTAAAGTTATAGTGGATTCAGGTTCCACTGATAACATCATATCATATGAAGCAGTAAAGAAGCTTAAGTTGGAGAAGATACCCCATACCAATCCATACAAGGTGACATGGTTGAATAAAGGATGAAGTGTCCTTGTGAAAGAGAAGACATGGGTGTAATTCTCCATTGGAGGATATAAAGACAAGTTGATATGTCATGTGTTGCCTATGGATGCATGTCATCTCCTAAAGGAAAGACCATGGAAATATGGTAGATGATTCATCTATGATGGGAAGGAGAACACCATATAATTCAAGAAGGATGGTATAAAATTTAAGATAGAATCTCTATTAGAGAAGGAGGAGACGCAGTCAAAGACGCCAAGTGTCTTTTTGAGTAGTGGAAAGGAGTTCCTTAACACACTCCACCAAGAAGGAGGTGAAGGGTATAATATAGTTGTGACACCCAAGGAAGAAGAAAAGGTTACTCAAACACCTATGTCAAAAGAAGTCCAAAACTTAATTGGAAAGCTCAAGGACATCATTAGTGATAGAACACCAAAAACATCACCTCCTAAAATGGATATCATTCATTAGATAGATTTCATACTAGGGGCTTCATTACACAACAAGGCAGTCTACAAGCTCACACCAGAGCATAACCAAGAGATGGCTAAACAAGTGCAAGAGATGTTAGACCAATGACTAATCCTAAGAAGAGCATTAGTCCATGTGTCATACCTATTGTCTTAGCTTCCAAGAAAGGTGGTAAGTGGAGAATTTTCACTAACTCTAAAGCTATCAATAAGATTACAATTAGATACAAATTCTATATTCCAGATTTGAGGATTTGATGGACTATCTTGGAGGGGCAAAGTACTTCACTAAGTTGGATCTCAAAAATGGGTACCACCAGGTTAGAATAAAATATGGGGATGAATGGGAGACAAATTTTAAAACCACTGATGGAGTTATATGAGTGGAGATTTATCAAATTTGGCATCTCATATTCCCCTAGCACATTCATGAGGCTCATGAATGACGTTCTTAAGGATTACACTCAAAGATTTGTGGTAGTGTGTCTAGATGATATACTCATCTTTAGTAAGAAAGTAGAGGAACACTTGGAGCATGTGAAGATGGTACTCAAGAGGTTGTAGGAGGAGAAGTTATCCATTAACCTAGAGAAATCTGAGCTCTTCAAGCAAGAGCTTGTGTATTTGGGGTTTTTAGTATCCCAAGGGTCATTGAAGATGGACCCAAGCAAGAAGGAAGATATTATAAATTAGCCTACACCAACTAGAGGGACAAAGGTAAGGAACTTTCATGGGTTAGATGAGTTTCAAATAGAAAGTTTATAAGACACTTTACTGGAATTTGTGTACCAGTTCTAGATAGTATTAAAGGGGGGTTAAAAACCAAGTTCAGATGGATTCTTGAAGCAGGGAATGCCTTTGAGAAATTGAAACCACAAGTGGCTACCCAACCCATCCTTTTGTTACCTAGATTTGATAAGATATTTACATTGGAGTGTGGTGCTAGTGGAATTGTAGTAGGAGGAGTAATAAGCCAAGAAATAAGGCCTATAGATTTATTTAGTGAAAATATTAATGAAGAAAATAAGAAGTACATTGCTTATGATTTGGAGATATATGCTCTAGTGCAGTCTCTTAGAAAGTGGATACATTATCTCCTAAAGAAGGAGTTTGTGGTGTTTACAGATAACCAAACACTTGGCTACATAACCACCTAGGAGAAGTTTATTAATAGGCATTTAATGTGGATGGAATATCTCCAAGCATTTATATTTAATATCAAGCAGAAGAAGGGATAGTTGGACAAGGTGGCAGATGCACTGAGTAAGAGAATGTTGAAAGTACAAGAAATACAATTCCAAAGCATTGGTATAGAGAGTTTCAAGGACCTCTTTAAAGATGATGTCGACTTCTGTAAAGCATATAAGGTATGTTCCAATGTTATGAATCATTTCCACAGTCAATTATCAGAATATACTTTACAAAGTGGACTTTTGTTCAAGGGGAATCAGTTATGTGTTCCCAAAGGTTAAATGAGAGAAAATTTCATTCAAGATAAGAACAATGGTAGCTTAAGTGGAAATTTTGGTATCAACAAAATAATGGAGCTGGTACAGAGGTTCTATAATTGTCCCAAGTTGTCAAGATATGTCAAAAGGTATGTGGAACAATGTGTGGTTTGTATGAAAGCCAAAGGGGGAGCTAGTAATGCAAGTTTGTATAGACCTTTACCCATTCCCAATAGACAATGTGAGTGCATTAGCATGGATTTGTTTTTGGGTCTTCCTAAGACCAAGACAGGGTTGGATGGTGTTTATGTGGGTGGTATATAGATTTAGAAAAATGAGCCATTTCATTCCTTGCAAAAACACTGATGATGCTAGTTGCATTACTCATCTCTTTTTCAAGGAGACTGTGAGGATACATGGGCTACCCCTTAGTATAGTATCTAATAGAGATGCTAAGTTCATGAGTCATTTTTGGAAGACTCTATGGAGTAGATTGGGAACTAATTTGTCTTTTGGATCAACTTACCATCCACAAAAGGATGGTCAGACTAAAATGATAAATAGAGTGTTAGGCAACCTTGTAAGATGCCTAACCAAGGAGTATGGTCATACTTGGGACTTGATCCTTCCACAAGCTAAGTATGCATACAATGACCGTGTGAATAGGACAAAAGGGAGAAGTCCTTTCAAGATAGTGTATGGAATGCACCCAAGGGCTATATGTGAGCTCAAAGATCTAGGAACTATGGAGAATAGGATTGGCCATGCAGAGGATTTTACTAAAACCATGAAGGAGATACAGGAGAAAGTGTAGAAGACAATTATAGAGGATAATCATAAGTTGAAAGATAAGGTGGATATGTCTAGAAAATATATACAATTTGTAGTGGGAGATTATGTTATGGTCTACCTAAATAACTCTAGGTTGCAGAAAGGAATGTCAACAAAGTTGCAAATGAAGAGAGTGGGACCATGTAAAGTAATAGCCTTGTATGGATAGAATGCCTACAAGGTAGAGCTTCCTAAAGATTTAAGCATTTTACCAGTGTTCAATGTCACTGATCTGGTCCAATACAAAGGACCACTAACATGTATGAATGAGATAAGTAAGGAGATACTAGAGGATGTGAGTACTAGAGTCTTACCTCGTAAGGGAAAGATTCAACCATGTGCATGATCTTGGAAACCAGGATGAAGAAGTATACTAGACACAAGGTGTATATGGAGAATCTCATACAGTGGAGGAACAAACAAGAATCTGAAGCTACATGGGTGGAAGAAGCTCATTTCAAGAAATGGCTTTGATTTGTCTCGATATCTCCTCACATTCCTTAGTGTTTGTACAGAGGGGAAAAATGTTGCAGGAGCACCCATAGGTTGTCTAGAGAAATTTTTTTTATTTAATTTGTGTGTGTGTGCCTTATGGAATTTTTTTGTGCTAAGCTCAAGGTTATGTTGACAATAGAGTATGTGCAATAGGGTTTAGTTCAATTAAGTCTTAGGACTTTTGTGAAGTATAATTAGGGATAATAAGTTGTAAAACCTTCTAATTAGAATAACTATGATGATGATGTAATCATGAGGTAAGTAGGGTCAAATTCAGGTTAGAATCATGTTTTGGTCATAATTATAGTCTTTGGAAAGATTTGATGAGCATTGAAAGTCATTTGAGTAGTTTTACAAGAAATTGTCAAAAGTTGCAAAAGTTGTATTTTGCAACTTTGGAACTTTTGAAATGTTGCTCGGACCCTATTTAAGAAATTACTTTACCTTGTAGAAAGGTTCACTGCCCATTGTATGGACTGAGTTTTTGAAAGCAATGAAGAACATGTGATTATGTGTATAATTTACAATTTTTGGATTACAGTAGTGCTTTAATGGATTATATTTTTTACAGTAACTCGTGCATGTTGTAGGGTAGATGCTTACTTGATTCATTGTGGCAATAATTATGAATTTTGTTTAGTTTGAAGTTCTCTTTGTAAATAATTTGGTTTCTTCATTGTTACTGGTCTTATCTAGGAAATTTGTAAACACAGGGTTCTAGCTCATTTTTCCACCTTGCATTATGTATGGCCCTTTTGGAATAGTGGCTAGACTCCATGTGTATATATTTGGTAGCATTTGGGGCCCATAAAAGTAGAGGAGTTATTTTTAATGTCTTTCCCTAGGCGATCCAGTGGTGAGCCTGGCTAGGGAAGACTAAGTTGTAGAGAGCACAACTTGCAAAGGTGGATAGATGGAAGAAAAATACCTTTCAAAATTGAAAGAGATGAGTCTTTCTAAGATTTGGTGAAGAGGGAGAGGTAAAACCAATCCATTTGTTAAGTGGAAACTTACTAAGTTGCAATGGAGCCAAAGAAAGCCTAAAAAGCCTTAATTTCACTCCTTTTGAGTTAGGCCACTGTACGGCTGGTGGTGACCCCAAGACCCCAAAAATCCTTGAGGGGTAAGAATATGAACAAAGAATCCAAAGAAAATATTCGGGGTTTCTTTGTAAGGATTGGGAATAAATCCTTGATTTCTAGAAGAAGAAGACCTAACTGGACTAGTAGACTTTTAGGCCTAATTGTGAAGTTTGGTGAAATTGACTTGTTAATGGAACTATGTGAAACTCATAACACCCCTATTTGGTTGGATTGAAGTATCTAAAGAAACCAGCACACCTCTGCAAGACTATTTCAAGAATTTGGAGGCTAGGAACCTTTAAGGTGGTTTAAGGGCTAATGGCTAGTGAAGCAAGAATGCATCAAGTTTAGACTTGATAGAGTAAAGTTTCATGATAGTTGAGTTTGATAGAGAGACTAGGGGACCCTAAGCAAGAAAATATCCTATAGGTGCCAAGTGGTGTTGTGTAGACACCCTAAAAGTAATTCAAGAAGACTAGTAGCATGAATCAGTGAGTGAGTCATCCAACCTCCCTATCAAGAAGGAAGGGGTATAGGAATTTAAAAATGATTTTAAGATTTCTTTAGATCCATTATGTGATGAAAAAATAGAAGAAACTCATAAAATCTCTTGCCAAGGTGTGTATGGAGGTGATTTTTGTGTGTTTCCAGATATTATAGATATTGCCTTAGCTTAAATTTATTGTCCATATGTTGTTAAGATGAAATCTATAGACTCCTAAAATTATCCCATGCCTACAAGCTACAATTGTACTAATATTCTTCTTAATTAATTGAATAATTTTAACAATATAATTAATTTGTCTCATTCTTCTAATTCAAATTCAAAAATATCATTTCCCTCATTTCTCATAATTAAATATTTTTTAATTATTTATTTATCTAATGATCTTCTAATGTTAATGAAATAATTTTATTATTTAATTAATCAATTTCACCCACTATAATTAAATAATAATAATTATTTAATTAAATATATTCTTATAATTCTACACAATTAAATAGACTTTTTAGTTATTTAATTAATTAACTAAAAATTTTATAATTAAATAAGTTCTATAATCTATTTAATTATTAAGTTTTTAAAAAAAAAACCTATTCTACAATAAATATAATATATATTTTATTTATTATTTTCATGCACATCAGTTATCTAGGTGGTCTTATTTAACCCATTTCTTATTTCTTCTCTCATGCACTATAATTAAATAATATTTATTATTTAATTAAAATAACCTTTTTGATTCTCAACAATTAATTAATCTTTATTATTTAATTAAATGTCTTCTTGATCTTTTCATGGATAATTAAATAATTATTTTAATTATTTAATTAATCAGGTTTTCTCTAATTAAATAAAAAATTTAAATTTATTTAATTAAATCATTTCCTCTAGTCTTCTATAATTAAATATTTATTTTAATTATTTAATTATAAAATTCCTTCAATTATTAAATAAATAATTTTATGATTTAATTAATTCATTATCATCAATTTTAATTAATCATTTTCTAATTATTCAAATAAACCAATATTTCTTATTCATGTGACCATAATGAAATGATTTTTTTTTTTTTTAGGCAAAAGTGGCAAGCCACTATAATATTTTATTAAAAATCTGATTCAAAAAAGGTCAACTAGGAAAGAACCAGTAAGAAAACCTAGCATCATCCCTTTTGCTTACAACATTATAGTTATTC
>MU224596.1:3374397-3386979 GCA_018584345.1 Thuja plicata
CAACTATCACCTTCCATTTCTGAATCACATTAGAAACAAAGACTTAATCTCCATTCCTTTTTATCTGTTACACTCTATGGAAAGCAATATTAGCGATATTAAAAGCAACCCGGACAGAGTTATCCTCTACCAAGGGCTGATGCTCTGCCTCTTCTAGTTTCATAAAGCCATTTTCCCAGCCCCCCAACCCCCTTTGATAATTCAGATGATGTCCCAAGATGCGGAGGCTGGTAAAACGGACAAGACGTCCAATTCCTCCTCCAAGTCTATCTAGATTACTCAAGGTCCTGAGACTGGTGAGAAAAAAGCCCGCAAGAAAAATATTAAGCTTCCTCAGGAGGATTTGGTCGATTCTTATGTTTCTGACTCTGTGGGCTGTTTGGATGGTAAAGAGGCGGATAGCACCCCCAAGACTGAATGTAAGCCCAAAAAAAGAAAATAACCGAAACCCTGGTTAATCTAGAAGTTGACCTAAGTGGAACAGGCCGAAGACGATCTAACAGAATTGCTAAAGAGTAGTGTAAACTCAAAATGTTGGAGACGGCCTCCAGAGAGCTCTCCCCATCTGAAAATGCCTCACATTCCACCGAGTCTAAAAAGAGTTCTTCTGATGGCTTTAGGAGCCCGGCCAAGAATACCCCCATGAACAACCCTAACAGAGCCATGAGCCTTTCCCCACCCCGAAGTCCCAAAGGCGACCCCCAGGATAATCCCCTTTCACCTGGTATAGAGGAGAAAAGTAGCCTTGCGGGCACCCTTAAGTGCAGGTTCACGAAGGTGGAAAAAGAAATAGTAGAGATAAAAAATGGAATGCAGGACCTGATGGATCTCTACAGGAGGTCTAACAAATTAACCTTGAAGGTGATGCACGCTTCCGCTTTAACCCTTTGCAATGTGTAGGAGAAGCTGTCTGATGGCAAGCTGGAGGCTAATGCTGACAACAGAGACCTTTTTCTGTTCCTTCAAGAAGAATGGGCGAGATCACTGCTGTCTAAGCAGTTGGGAGGGAAAATTTAGCTCGTTGGTTTATGCTGTGCTATTTTTTTGTTAGACTAGTTCCTCAGTTCCCCTGCTTTGTTTTGAGGGGTTTAGTTAAGTTTAATAGCTGCTTATGGATTAGCCCTGCGTGGCTCTGGAACATTATTTTGGTGGTTTTTATGGTTCTTAGATACTTTAGTATTTTCCTTTTATGCAGACCTGTTACCTTTGTTTTTGATAGAGGTAAAAGTTTAAGTTCTAGTGCTAACAGTAAATCATGCTACTTACTTCGACTATGCCATTAACCTGCTGTTAATGTGCCTCCAGTCCCCTGTTCTATGGGCCAGCACCCTCTTGCTGCTTTTATCTATCAAAAACATCCATTGCCTCTTTTAATTCTGTCAGTATTGTCTGTGGATTGGGCATACCACCAGTTTTAGGACCTGTAGGAGTGGATGATGTAGAGTGTGGTAGATAAACCAACACTTGCATTGCCTCTTCTTCTTTAGGCTTATCACTTGTATCAGTTATCACTACTCCAATATCTAAAACTATTTTCACAACCTCTAAAATAGGTGGATGCTATGAAGTTACCTCTTGTTCATTTGTTTGTTGTTTCTCTTCACCTTTCTGATCCTGACAACTTCAATTATTTCAACAGATGTTGTGGTCTTTTCTTCTTCAGTACCAGTTGCCTTAATAGGCGAGTCAGTGTCTTTACCACTCAGCATCTCTTGTTCCTCGGCATTCAAATTGCTTGGATCATCAACTATAAAATCCATAGGACTGTCTACAGTCAAATAAAAATAATTTTTTGCATCTAATGCATCTTTGGTCTTGTCCTATTCAATGGCAATTTAATCTTGTGTTATCTGTGGTTCAGGGGTAGTCTTTACTTCAACTTCTTTTGTCTTTTGCTCGGATGTCCCTTCACCAAATTTCTTATCTTTTGGAATAATCAGTCCAAAGATTTCCTTCCAGATCCTTGTGCTCTGCTGTACTACACCTTCAATGTCATTTTTCAAAACAACATAGCCTCTGAGTTTAGGAACAAACCTACTCTTGTACTCAATAAATTTGACTCTTTATTTTGAGGTTAGCTCAGGTATTACCTGGGCTAGAGTTCCTTCCCTGATCTGTCTTTCTGTGGCAAGTGCAAATTCCCATTTTCTTGACAGAAAATCATAAATTTCATTAGGCACATGATTTCCTATCTCTGTAGGAGTTAATTTGAAAGTACTCATCATATCCAATAGTGCTTCATGTACTTTGTTCCTATCTATAGTTTTCAACTTTTCATACTTAATGAACTTAAAAGTTGCTAACCATGTTGAATTCCTCAAAGTATCACATACCTCATCAATACTTGCTGGTTTCTTGAATTGTGTTGTAGGTATGTTATCGGGTTCATCAGTTTTTGTCTTTTCCTCATCACTATCTATCCCCAAATTTAATCTCCTTATTGATCTCTTTGCTGGCTTACTCAGCTCAGCCTTAGGAGAAACCTTTGCTTCCTTTCCAAAACTAGTTTCTACAACTTTTCTCTTACCATATCCTTTTTTTTGTACTTCTGATGGAGAAGTAACAGTAGATGCTCTAGTCCTTGGATGATTAGCTGCAAGAGGTGTAACCTTAGGTTTAGCTTTGCTTTTCTTGGTTACTATGACAATCAGTGGTCTTTTGCCCTTAGCTTTCTTAGTAACCTCTTCTGATGCACTCACTTCCTCCTCTGTAGAAATATCCTCACCTTGTCCAGTGGTCAAGCCTAAAGGTGCATCCTCTGGTTCTTCATCACTACCTAAGCCAACCATTTTCTTCATATTTTTCACAATCTTCTTTCTTTTTCTCTCCATAGTTCCCTCATTCAAACTTCTAGAAATTTTAGCTTTGGCTTCATCCAAGTTTCCAAATATCTCTGCTATAGTATCGATTGCCTCGGCTAGGAGTGCAATGATGGTAGCTGATGCTTCATCAATATTGATTTCATATGGAAATGGTTCTAAGCATGTTATCCTAGGAGTCACTACCTGGATATAAGTATTATCTATATCAACTAGAAAACATATTTCTTCATAGTGCTTCTCCACTAGTGACTTAGGAATCCTAGTCCTTAATCCCATTCTCTTATTGAATTCTACAAAATAGCTCCCCATAATGCTATTGAAATTACTTCCTAATTTCTCAATACATTCACTAATCTAAACTGTTATGGGTCTATCCTTTTTCCAAACTATATTTCCCAATGTAGGAAATGTATCCTGAATGTAGAAAAATATGCAGACTATTAAGGAACCAAACTGACATGATGAGCTCTTAGCCTTTCTGATTGATGCTAGGTTCTCTGCTAATTGTGTCTGTTGTAGCTCAGCAAGATCATATGTATGATTTTTCTTCACAATTTTCCATGCGTGATCAACAGCTGTACAAGGAACACTATCCAATCTGCTCGACTGATAGAACTTATGAGCTATTACTCTTACTCCAAAATCAAGGTCTAGGTCAGTTATTATAGAGATAGTCATACCTCTATTGTTCCATACGACTCTAGTGTTTAGTGTAATTTATTCTTTGTTGTTATCCCTCATTGTTCATTTTCCATTCACTACAGGATATCCAGTCACTCGATGAATCATGCTTTTGGTGATCTTGACTGGTCCATTATCCAACCACATACACATGTCATGAACTTAGCTAAGCATAACCTTAATCCATTCACCTTTGAAACCTTGTGGAAAATCTAGGGCACGAGTTAACCCTTTGTTGGCTAGATGTTTGAATTCTGCCTTCAGAACTCCATTGTCACACAATTTGCTGTAGGATTTCCTTAATTCACTATCACCTACTTCACCAATCTTAACCATATAACATGATCGAACATCATGGATCATAAGTACCTTAGGTGAAATAGATGAGAGAGCTCCCGTTAAATTACTCTGAATCGCACTTTCAGGAATGGCTTGAAAGTTGAGAGGTTCACATTCATCACTCTGTATCAACTCAATTTTCTTTTGTTCTACCTCCATACTTTTAGCTGGTGCGGAAGAACTTGCAACCATAATCTTTAAATTTGAGTAAAAAATAGAGTACCTTGGCAAGTAGCTCTTTGCACTATTCACCTTAGGATTTCCAACAACACGCTGATGAAATCTTTGTAGCTAACTTTGTTAAGATCAATTCTGCAAATTACGTCAATCGCTCCGTAAACAGTAAAAATTGCAAGGTAAAAATAAAGTGTTAACTGTTCATTCTTTATAAACTTTGAAAGGTCAAGGTAGGTAAGCAATGAATGTTCTGCCTGTTGAGTTAGTGCAAGCCAGCTGTTCTCAGCTTTAACACAACTTGCATCACACTCGGCTATCATAATATTTTACTCAGCCAACAAAACTCGGTACTCACTAAAGAACTCAGCTTTAGTGTCCATGAATAGTACTCGACACCTATAGTGCAATTGACTCATCTCAACATTTGTCTTCAAAATATTTCTTGGTCCATCTTAACATATGCAAATATGGACTTTGGTACATTTCATGTTAGGAACTGATGTAAGATAAGAGTTTTAGATGCAGTTCCTTACATACCTCTTTCTCTTAGTTGGAGATGATGTGATCACCTGATCCATTGGATTGGGTGACCTCGGCTTCATTAGCTTCACTGCTGCATGGTTCAGACTTCTTAACCCATGTCTTGTTCATCTGTTCCCTTATTTTCTCAACAGTATGAGTAGGTACCCTAGTCTCGCAATCTTTCCTTGTATGACCAATTTTCAGACAACTGTGACAAACTAGGCTTCCATTCATCCAACTTTTAAACTTACCTCTGAAATGTGTTCTTATGCAGTTTTCTGGAACATGTCCATACTCACCACAATAATGACAACTATGCCATGTGTTGTAGTCCCAATTGTGAGTATTGGCCTTTCTTGGTGATTTGTCTTGTACCTTTGATGTCCACTGTTGTTTAACTTTTGATCTGCAATCTTGCGCTCTATGACCATATTTGTGGCAGTTATAGCAATTACCATTGATTCTAGGTGTTTTTCTTTCCTTTGTCTTACATTCACGTGCTTGATGTCCAAACTTATTACAGTTAAAATAATAACCATTAAAGTTGGTTTTCGGATTGGACTTTCCATTCTTACTTCGGCAAATGTTTGTTGTATGACCTGGTTTCCCACAGTGATGGAAAATAGGTTTGTTTTTTCTTGGCTTTCCATGCCTTCTTTCACCTATCTTAGATGATTCTCCATCTTCAGTGGTTGTATGTTTTCCAGTGTGACCTAATCTAGAAGAATCTTTAGGTCTTCTTGATGCTTCCACCAGTTGTTCAAAGTAGCTCATAGAAGCACTTGAATCATTCACTCTATTATTAATTTATTTCTCAGATCTTAATTCATCTTTTAATTGACTATTCTTAGATCTAAGATTAGCAATCTCCAAGTCTTTCCTACTGATCTCCTGATTCATGAGTAGTAGTTGATTTGCCATGTCTACTTGATTGACTGTCATTGTTTGTACATCATGTGTTCTTTCATCAAGCCTGGCAGTCATCATCCTCTTGTCTTCTTTTGCCATAGCCTTGTCATCTTTGGCTTTCTTTTTCTATTCAACAACTTCGCACATTCTTATTGATTGGGCTTCTTGTTCCTTTTTTAGATTTTTGACTTCTTCACATAGTGCACTGTTATTTTCTAGTAGATCTGCAATTGCTGCATCGCTCTTAGTAGAATCTCCATTCTGAAATAGATTTGTGGTTTCCTCTTCCTAATAATCAGTGCCATTCATTTGTTTGGCCAAATCTTTCCTTACATCTAAGGACTTCTTTAATTTTTGTCTTGCAGTCTCAAGCTGTTGTAGTGCTAGTTGAATAACAATCTTTTGATTCCCAATGACTTTACCCATATTGTAGATCTCCATCTCAAGATATATGTTCTCAAGCTGATTATAACCTTTTTAAAGAACGGTTCTCTAATACCAGTTGTTGGAAATACAATAATGGGAAAGAAAGATACTGAGAGGGGGGGTGAATCAGATCTTAAAATTTAAACACTTAAAACAAACTGATCCACATTCATACATATATGAGTCTAATGTAATCTCAGATAGCATCCACAAAATGAAATAAATAACACATAACACAATAACTTGGTAACCCAGAAACCCAAATAGGTAAAACTGGGGTGGGGATGACACCCACAAAATTCTGCACTACTGCAGTAATAAAGTGTGCCTGTTAAGGCTACAAATGTTGATTACAAAATGTAATCTACCCTGTTAAAAGTCTGCCCGGTTAAGAGCTTAAGAACATTACAATCTACCCTGTTAAAGGATTTCAACTTACAATAAAGTAAGCACTCTATTAGGAGATAAAGAAAGGTCTGCTAGAACCACTCTGTTAAGAGATTTTCACCTGATACAATGATTAGAATGTCTCAAGTATTGATCCTTCATTATGCACTCCGATGCTGATGATGGATCTCCTCTTTCCAGTACCTTTTAATATGATCTCATAATCTAATATAATCTTTACTCTGTTGTTCACTGTGCTATCACTCTACTTGATCATTGCTTCTTAACAAAATAACCCTCTGTGCATTCTACTTCTGAAAAATGCAGTCACCACACTTCATCTGCTCTCTTTGCACACACTTCTAAAATAGGGTTTAGAAGCAATCTAATATATCCATTCAAGTCTCATAGCGAGATCTAGATCAACGATCAAGATCTAATACCCATACCTTAATGGTATTACAATTAATGTTCATGCATCGGATAAAACAATTAAATGCATAACTAACTCCATATAAGAATATTAAATGCATACATAAGTCCGCCCAAAAAGATTATATAAGTCAGACAGATCACTTATCCTCGAAGTTTGTATCTTTCCAGACATGTATACAAAAATTGTTCTGCTCAGCACTTGACTATCTGTCGCTCAACACTTAACATCTCTGTATCCTTCTCGACTCGGCAATGTAACTTGGCTCAGCAATGTAACTAGCCAAACTGAAAACTGCTCAGCAGTGTTGCTCGGCCTTGCATAGTTTTAGCTGGGCCACAGTGATAGCCAACTAGAACTGCCTAAATGAATGACTAAGTGTTGGTCACTAATCATCAACATAACTTAGAGATTAACATATACCCCTCTATTCTACAGTGTTTTTTTGATTTTTTTGTCTTTTTGATAGGGATTTGACGCAACTGCATCATTCAAATGATGCATTTCATTGGCTAAACGATGTAAATACCTAATTAAAAGTTGTAATAATTGATTTATGTAAGACAATTACTATCCAAACGACACATTTTCCTAGTAAGTGCAATGTTTGGTGTGGAGAAACTTAGAAATTGAAAAAGAAATAGAAAAAATAAAAATATCTCAAGTATGTCTCTTATCTTGATTTCTATTTTCAGCTGGGCAAATCACATTCATATTGGTACTTAAAATTTAACCATTTTTTCTATCTGCAAATAGATTACATCATACTTCAATTTGGGTTTAAAATTGACCAATCTATTTGGCGTGTTTGGTTCACTTGAACAATGTTAAAACCTCATTTTTTATTTACTTTAGAGGGACCTGCTTGGGGATTTCATCACCTCAAAGGATGACCTCAAACCAACAAATCCCTCTGACCAGTATATAAATAAGATAGTGAGTAAACTCGAGAATGTCTTATACCTAGCTATGCTCGGGTAGGGGTGTTGGTGATAACTCAGATCAGATCTACATGCCTAAGGAGTCAACATGACCAACCAAAGACTATAGTCTCTCACACCAGTTATCCGATTAAGCAGACACCACAAATCTTACTAAAAACGTAAAGGTAGAGGCCACCATTCTAAATTTTGAACATTGTAATAGTGCAATACAAAGGGAGGGAGGAATCTCCCCCCAAAAGACACTCGTCATATGTTTCCTAGCAGATTAATTCAATTGGGGAAAAATCCTCTTTCATCAAGATTTGGCAAAGTCTTGTAGGGGCAACCAAACAATAAGTTATCTAATTAAAGCGACTAATACAATTTGCATTTGGATCAAATTTCGTTGATGATCATGTAGAGGACATTTGGGGTACCTTGAAAAGTCGATGTATTTCAAGTAGCTAAGTCAGAATATGGAGACTTTGCATCACTCGATTCACATATCATCAGTTATTCTTCTGCCACTTTCTTCTCGACCACATCATTTTGTGGATCGTTAATGGCTTCTACATCTTCGGCTAATTGCTCATCTCAGTGTTGGGTGCGGCCTCCTCAAAGATTTAACTGTTATTATTATGGAAGTATCTTGTTGGAATGACGTCGCATGCAGAGCCAACCCTCATGGCAGTTGTTTGAATAGCCTTAGATGATGGATCTCTCTTTGCATTTGCCACCTCCAAATTCAATTGCGAGTCTGGTAAATTGAAAGATGTTGCGTTGGGAAATTAAAATATGTTACGTTGGGTCCACGGAGGCACAAGAGCGCGGTGTCATAAACTCAAGCTGCAGCTTCGGGAGTGAAGTACGACCATAGCGATATGTGTGATCTCTTTCCTGATCGAATCTCAGCCACATATTTTTCCCATTTCTTCTTTCTCACACTCCTGAATCTAATTACTCTCTCCATCTTCTCTAACACTCGACATACTCTAACAATTGTGTAGATAAATCAGATTATGTGTAGTTTGTTTCAAACTTAAATGGGCCACTTTTTTCTACAGCGTGGTGTGATCTCGTGTAAAAACAATCAATATTCAAAGGACACACATCCTCTTACTTACTCGCATTTACACTATTATACATTTTCCAATCTGTGTTACCGTTCTCCGTAATTCGTGGACAGCTGTAATTTCAATTTGGAAGATGATACGAATCGTTTCTTCAGCGTGTTTCGTATGCGATACATTCGCAACCACGTCGTCCGTAAGCTTACTAGTCGAGTGTCTTGCGATAAATGTAGAGGGTACGCGGCTAATATTTATGCAATGTCAAGAAGGTCAATTTTCATCGAGATACACGTGTAAGAAGTTAAAATAAAATGGTTCACGGTTCAGGAAAAATATTCATTCATGGAAAGAGTTAGTTCATTGACGTGAACGATGTAAAAATTTAGGTACATGAGAACATTTAAAATTATATATTTAAATTTGTTTTTTTAATTGAAAAAGTAAATTTAAATTTGTTAATTAAAAATATTAAATTTATTTCACATACATAACTTAGGTTTTTTTATAATTGTTTTGAGTTGATTTAGTGGTGAGGAACTTGTGAACTTAAAATAAAGGTCAGAATTTTAAATTTCATAGGGGTTAAGGTATTTACGTCTCATTTGTAGAAGAGTTAGGTGTCTCTTGCAAAGGGTATGAGGGAGTCTCATATGCAATTCACAAATTTTAGATTTTGTTTCAAATAATTACTAGTTGACTGCCCCAATTTTTTTTTACATCGTACAATACTGGTCATGTTCCTTTTGAAGCAAAAATGGAGCCAATACATGGTAGGATGCATATGAATGAAGAAGTAGAGACCGAGTCTCGGATTCTTCACAAACAATATGCAAATGTTCTTGATCCTATGGTATGTGTTCAAGGTCTAAATGATAATAAGACGAGTACTTTTTGAAGAAGGAAAACAAGGCATTAACAAAAATAAAATGGCATCCCAATGACAATAGTAATTCAAATGGAGTGTTCGAGGATTTGGATATCAAGGAGATGTTGCATTTGTTATCAAATGAAAAAACATAAAAATAAAGATAAAGAATGTTGATTGTGAGTGTATATGTGTTGAAAGTTTCAATTATAGTGTTGTTTTCTCATCTTGTGTTTCTTCATCTCATGACATATCTCATATTCCTTGCTGTCATAATGATCATAGTAGTTTTAATGCATTAGTAATGGAGTCATTTGCAAAAGATAAATATGACAGTAATTTAATTCTTGTTGACGAAGATAAAGTTAGTGAAAGCACATACAGTAGAAGGAAGAGGCATATGAATTTTAAAATGATTTTCTGATTTTTTGCCAGATCCATTGTATGATAAAAAAAGAGAGAAGAAAATCACACAATCTCTTGACAAGGTGTGTCTATGGGTATTTTTTCTGTGTTTTCAAATCCATTATATCATCATGGAAGAATATTTATAGATAATATAGATATTGAATTATCTTAAAATGATTATCCATGTGTTGTTAAGATGGAATCTGTTGACACTTAAAATTGTCCCACACTTGCAAGTAACAATTTTACTAACATTCTTCGTAATTAATTGAATATTTTTTAATTATTTATTTATCTAATATTCTTCTAATATTAATTAAATAATTTATTATTTAATTAAATACATTCTTCTAATTCCCCTTAATTAAATATATAATTTAATTATTTAATTAATTAACTAAGTCTTATATAATTAAATAATTTTTAAATTTATTTAATTATTTAATTTCTTTTAAAAGGATCTCTTCTAAAATAAATAAAATCTTTATTTTATTTATTATTTTTATGCACATGAGTTAACTAGTTGACTTATCTAACTCATTTCCTACTTCTTTTCTTATGGGCTCATAATTAAATAATATTTATAATTTAATTAAAATAATCTTCTTGATTCTTGTAACCCACAATTAAATAATTATTTTAATTATTTAACTTATTCTTCTCTAATTAAATAAATTCTTTAATTTATTTCCTGTGTTTGTTTATAATTAGATACATATCTTAATTACTCAATTCTCTAATAATCCTTCAGCTATTATTTAAATGATCTTATTAATTAATTTAATCATTATCTTCAACTTTAATTAAATGATTTTTTTTGTTTTTAATTAAACAAATATTTATAATTCTTGTAAACATAATTAAATAATTATTTTATTTTATTTTATTTACCTACTATGTCTTCTATAACTAAATAAAATGATTAATTTATTTTATTATTCTATTTGCACACTGCTAACCAAGTCTCCTAAAAAAAAAAATTATTTTATTTATTTATTCCCTCTATCATGTACAATTTAAAAATTATTTAATGGTAATTATATTCTTTAGTTCATCTCCTTAATCAAGTTAGTCTACTAATTTAAGAATCACTTATCTGTCTAGTCTCATGTTGATGTAGTCAGTTCCATTTTTAGTCTTCATCCATTCAATCAGTTGTCAATACAACAATCAGTTGCATATTCAATTTCTTCTCGTATAGCTAGTTATTTTTCCATGCAGTCTAAATTATCTCATCAGTTAGTAGTGTCTAAATTATCCTTAGTGATTCATTATCAAAAAGCACCTCTTAATGAGAATTGTCCGTTGAAGTCAAGAAATATATAAAAGGAGGGTGATTCCTCATTGCTTTACAACCAAAATTCTTGAATCTTTACATTATCAATACTGGAGGATGTGAAAGTGAGAACCCACATTGTAAAGAAGAGAAAAGGAAAGGAAGGAATATTCAGGATATCGTTAGGATTTTTTTTTTATTATTCTTTATGCGTTAGCTTATCATGTTTTGTCTTTCTTTCGAGCATGAGATAGGAATTGTATGCCTAGAGTATTACCTTTTATGGTTGGATTCTCTAATATGTTTTGCATGTATTATAAGGTTGATTCTGTTCAAATTTTCCTCATTAAAAATGATGACCCCTATGTGAATCATATCTTTACTTATTTTTTGGAGTGTATTTTTTTTAAGTTTTGTGTAGGCCCAAATTCAAACGACAAAGATGAGGATAAAATGATG
Source organism: Thuja plicata (assembly GCA_018584345.1). Classification (NCBI taxonomy): domain Eukaryota; kingdom Viridiplantae; phylum Streptophyta; class Pinopsida; order Cupressales; family Cupressaceae; genus Thuja; species Thuja plicata. The sequence goes on from MU224596.1 coordinate 3,386,095, forward strand.
CAATCACTACATTACAAGGCAGAATTTAATTATTTAAATACACATCTATTATGGGTTTTGACTATGTTTTGGTGTGAATTTTTCTTTTCTTTTTGATGTCTGTTTGAAAGATATTTGATGCAACTGCACCATTCAAATGATGCATTTTCTTGGATAAATGATGCAATCATTAATTTCTAAAAAGTAATTACTATCCAAAATACACATTCATCTAGTAACTGCAGCGTGTGGTATGGATACATTTAGAAATTGAAAAGGGTAAGTGTAAAAAGTTGGGTGCCAATTCCGTGGAAGTCTTGTGGGCTTGAAAACTACTGCTAGAAACGGGCACTCGTCTTAGGCTCGGACACCTGATCCAAAATTCAAAAAATGGGTGCCCATTTTTTTTCAAAATGGGTGCCCATTTTTCAAAACGGGTACCCATTTTTAAAATTTTTTTTTAAAAAAATAATAATAATTTTTTATGCCGATTTATTATATTTAAGAAACGGGTACATGTTTTTAAATGTGTGCCTATTTTTTAAAATTTGAATTTACCAAACCACCATTTGCATTGGATTTTGGTTCAGGATAGGTTTGGTGGGACCAAGCCTATGTTTGGACCTCCAAAATAATGGCTAAGGCATTTGAACACCAGATTTCTATCTTGCCGTAATTTTTTGAGGGTCTTCCTAATCAAATTTTTTAATAAAATTAAAACCCATTAGAGATCTTACTGTCTAGATTTCAAAAATATAAATTTTATAATGATATGATAGATTTTACTATTTTTACAATATTTATTAATCAAAAGTGGTACCTAAACTTAAAATAGTAAGGTTCACTAAAACTTTAATAACTTTTTTGATTTTAGGTTTTTGAAAAAATAAATTATATGTGACCAAT